>JANTPZ010004595.1:0-32599 GCA_025593235.1 Vachellia pachyceras | reverse complement strand
GTCTTTTTTCAATCTAACTTTCCTACCCCTAACCCTTTTTTCCCGTTTCAATATTCTCGTCCTTAGAATCATTTGAGTCTGTTAGAACAGTTTCAGTGGGAGCAACCTCAAAAGGTATCTCAAAAGGGTGGGAGATCTGCTGCCAGCGGTGTTTCAAAACAGGGGAATAGAGCTATGTCTTCGGCATGGCTAATTTTGCTTGGTTTGATTACTTTTAGATGAGTAGATTTTTCTCAATCTGTTTTCATCATCTCAAAAGAGAGCCATGGCTACAAAGGGCACTAGGATGGAATCAATTTCTGTTCAAGATTTAGCAGTTCAGTCACAAGCTTTATTAAATGTTAAGGATTCAAATAATGTAATTTAGCTGAAGTTTAGCATACCAAAGATTCCCGGCTATTTTAAAGGATTTATGAATCATCTTTCATTTGTCTCGGTTCCTTTCAGAACCAAAGAGAAAGAGTGGTGGTTCGAAGGTTTAAGTTTAAGGAGCCACGAATCGAGCAGATTCAGGAGCTTGAGGTGGGCTTATTCCTTGATGAGCAATGAAACATACATGAATTATGAGTTCTGTATGATTATTGAATTATATAATAAATGTGGCTGCATTACGCTTTAAATGTTGAGTGCTATGAAGAAGTTCTTTAGAGAGGATTTACACAGGAGGCTCTTAAGTGCGTATTCCAAGAAGCAAATTGAGGGTCTTGAAAAGCTCCAGGTGATATTGCTGAGAAAAGCGGCGAAGTTCTAGATCTATTTCGCTGCTTCTTCCATATTGCATAACTCTAAATATTCATGATCATACTGATGTATCGGTATGCCTTTCATGAAAAATTATGGTCATTCTGATCTTCACACGTACAGACCATCTATGGCCCATCCTTTAACTGTTGCTAGTGGCCCCAGAGATCGGAATGAAGCACTGGATATTAGTTCCTTTGGTTCTCCTGAGCAGGTGGATGACTGGGTTCTTTGTGCTGATATATCACATATGCATTCTGTACAATGACAATCACCCTTACATCGAACGCTAAAGTGCTTGTCGAGTGGATGTAAACTTATTTGTTACTTTTTGTATTCTGTAAAGCAGTAAAGGTGTCAGTTGCTTGCTCACTCTTCTGCAAATAGGTTGAAAGAGCCTTTGACTTCAATTTGACTGGAGCTGCATCACGGTCTTGTACACACACTCATGCAGGTAAATTTATACCTAGTTTCTGTATTTTGTTTATGATTATATCTTGTTTGGTAATTGTTTGCACATGCTGATACTGTGATAGTTACAGACTGCTGCAAAAGGTGAATACTCTTGAAAGTCTCATTACCGAGCTTCATCTTCTTCAGCTTTTGTATGGAAATTCATTAAATTGGGCAAGCAATATGGATACTTTGGAGAGAATTATAAATCAAAGTGATAAATAAAATTGAGATATTGTATTTAGAATCAAAGTTCAGCTCTTACACTTAGAACAAGAGGTAGTATTTATCTTGAAAACTATCGAATCATGCAACTTACAATGGATTGATCATGTCCCCCTGTAAATCCTTATCTTTCTCGATAATCATGCATCCACTCTGGGTAATTATAATACTGTCTTATGTGTAAAATATATTCATGTTAGAGAAGAGAACCTTTTTTTTAGAAAATAAAAACTGTTGTTGAAAGAATATTCTCTGCTGTATATGTGTTTGGCATTAAACCCTTAATCACATGCATTCGTATTAAACTACAAAAAAGACACAACATAGAATGAAACAGGCTAACATGTGCTGTTATTAATTTGCGTTGCGCATCAAATCAAAGGTGATTGTATATTCATACCGTATAACTGAAATTGGCAATAAAGAAAGTTGGTGAAACGAAAGATTATACGAGTTACTGAGTTTTCAAGGAGGACTTATTAATAAGACACCATTTAATAAAAGGTTAATGAGGGTATTTATGGTACTTGGAAAATCGTCCTTTTGCATACATGTGACATCATTATTCTCTTTTGGACTATTTAATGACTTACAATTAGAATTTCCAGTCAGGAGAAAAAATATATATTGCTCACTTTAGACAAAATTGCATATCCTTTGCCTCAAATAATGGGCATGTTTGGGAAATCTTCTCCTAATTATGCACGTAAGTCAAAACAAAAAGTATCTTGAAATCCGTAAAAAATATTTTGAAATTCGTAAATTCTTCTTGGATTCCGTAAATTCTTTTTAAAAACTCTCAACGGATTCCCAAACACACAAATATCTAAATCCATCAAAAGTCTTCCTTGAGCTTGAATTGGATGAAAACTCATCCCACAAATTTTAGGAGATTATGAGTGATTTTTTTTCTGATAAATGTGTTACTACTACCTTTTATCACCTTGACATAAGGATTAATTGACAACTAATTTGAATATATTATAAAGTTGAATAATTTAATTAACATGATTATTTATGTGAAATACTATATGTCATACAAATTAATTTAAAGAGAAATAACAAACAAAAGTTCACCAAAAAATAGACATAAGAGATAAAATGAAAAAAAATTATATTTAGGATAAAAATGCACTCATAAACTAGAATTTTTATATTTATGACAAAAAGTAGCAATGGTTATTTATTAGCAATAAAATAAATAGTGTAAAGTTCATGTATTGAAAAGTTCTTTACAAGCAATGTATTGCAAAGTTCATGTATTGAAAAGTGATAATATAATAACTTAATCAGAAAAATTTCTTTCGTTTTGCCATGTAATTAAAAAATTTCACATACTACAATTATTTCAAAATATAGTCAGACTCTACATTTGGAGGGAATTTTGGGGGGGGGGAGAGTGATAAGTAGAGAGATGATCATGTTTAAATTTTGATTTTGAAAGCTAGAAAGAGAAACAACAACTGTGTTATAATTGACAAAAAGGAATGGAGGCGTGAAAAAAAGAACCAAAATCAAACTTAAGTAACTCGTGCAACTTAAAAAAATGCCTTTTAACCATTTATAAACCAAAAAAATATATAATTTTTCCATAAAACATAAATCCTGTTTAATTTAATCATCCTATTGGAAATTCCCCCATTGCTGGACTGTTTATCAATACCTTTTTTTCCCCTAAAGCTAACATTTAAAAATGGTAAAATCTCTTATATTACCCCTTGGAATTCTGAAATCCTATTTGTTACCATGAATAAAGGAAATGACGGATCAGTAGCTGTCAACAAATTGTAACTAAGAATTTGAACAAAAAGACAAAACTGCCATTCAAAAATTTAAAAAGTAAACACTAAGATTATATATTTGCGTAGCTTATTGACAACTCTTTTATAGAAAATGGCAAGTGGTGTAATTATTTGACAACTTTTTCACTTGAGTGTATTTGTTGCTCATTTGAGTTGATTGACAACTTTTCATAGTATATTGATAACTCCGTCAAACATAATACAATTTATTTTAACTTCTTGAACACATCTTTATTATAGTATTTATGTTGTTGCATTGAGTTCTGAAAAACAAAATTTCATAACTTATTGACAAATTTTTTAAAGGGAATGCTAATTTACATAATGATTTTGACAACTTTTCCACTTGGGCGCTTCTGTTATTCCGTTGAATTGATTGACAACTTTTTGTAGTATATTGTAATTCCATTAAATATAATGACAACCTATTTTATGATTTTGAACATATCTCCATTAGGGTGTTTATATTTTTCTATTGAGTTTTGAAAAATAAAATTTTGTATTGTATTAACATTTTTCTACAAAGTGATTGACCAGAGTTCTTTTGCTATTGACAACTTTTCCACTCGATGTTGAGTTGGTTAACAGCTTTTCGCAGCGTATTGTCAATTTCATCAAACATAGTAACAACTTATTTTATACTTCTGAGTGTATATCCATTAGAGTGTTTATGTTGTTTCATTGAGTTTTGCAAAACAAAATTTTCTATTGTATTGATAACTTTTGCAAAGGGATTGATCGTGGTTCTTTTGCTATTAACAACTTTTTCACTTGAGTGTCTCTATTGCTTCATTGAGTTGATTGGCAACTTTTTGTAGCGTATTGACAAGTTCGTCAAACGCAATGACAACTTATTTTATGTTTTTGGCAATATCTTTATTCGGATGCTTATATCGTTTCACTTGCGGTAGATGTCAATCTTTTCTAACGTATTGACAACTTTTTCAAAAGGAATGGTATATGTTCTTATGATATTGATAACTTTTCCACCTGAGTGCCTTTATTACTTCTGTTGAGTTAGTTGACAGTTTGAGTGCCTTTGTTGCTCCGTTTCGTCTTTTTCATCAATTTCTGAAATCCTAGAATTCTACCTATACTATTTCTGATAACTTTTGATCCCTTCATTTTCCTTTATTCATGATGGTAAACATGTTTTCAGAATTTCAAAAGCTACTTTCTAGGGATTTTCCCTTTAAAAATTGAAAAAAAGAATAAAATGTTGTTTAATTCATCACAAAAAGTGTGTTATTTAGTTTTTACCAATTGTAAGTGAGTTTAAGGTTGCGTCATTAATTTGCAGGGGCAAAAGATTTAACATGAACCGAAATTCAATATTTTCACGGGATAAAACTTTAACCATATTTTAATTACAAGTAAAACGTCTCTCTTCCCGCTCCCATGTAGTGCCCACAACTAAATCCATCAGGGCCGCTTTCATTTCTTCCGAACGTAATTTTAATTAAACCGGCCCAACTAAAGTACCCCCAAAATCATGACCCTTTCCCAACTTAACACGCACCGTATCCTCCCGTCACAACTACGCGCTGACTAAACGTTCTTTTTTTTTTTTTTTGATAAACAAAACGTTCTAACCTATAAGGCTGTAACCTCTCCCTCGCCTGGAAATTGCCATGCCATCTGTGCTCCGCTGTCGGTGTCATTCACGCGCTGAGGTCCTGCGATGGGTTTAATATGTATAAAGAACGTGAATTTGAAAATACCACCTCTGTCGCCAAAAAAAAATTGTAAAGAATAGGAAACCAGAAAAAAAAAAGAGCCTCCCTGGTTCATGCTCTCTCCTCTCTTGTGCGCACACACTCTCCCCCTGTCGTTGCGTTTTTGAAGCGAAGATAAAAAGGCGTTGAGAGGTTCCTCGCCTCTTCGTTTTTTAATATTGTTCTTTTCTCGCCGGCTCTCGGGAGAGACTGCAGGGAAAAAGGAAAAAAAGAAGAAGAAGAAGGAAACACTGATTCACTCGTCCCTCTCGATTTCTCTCTCTTTCTCTCAAGAATTTGGTCGGCATTTGCAGAGATCGTTAAGGTTGTGGGTGAATAGGTTCGTGAATTGTGTGAGTAAAAATGTCGGAGGAAGAGAAATTGCTGAAGGAGGCGAAGAAATTGCCGTGGGAGGATCGGTTGTTTCATAAGAACTGGAAGGTGCGGAACGAGGCCAATATCGATTTGGCGGCACTCTGCGACTCCATTTCCGATCCCAAGGACCCTCGCATCCGTGAATTTGGTGAGTTTTTGTTAGGGTTTCCATATTTGATTTCAATGGGAGGTTTGTTTTCGATCTCTGCGCGGTGGATCTAGGTGTTTTCTAGAGTGTAATGAGCAGGTGATGTGGTGCATTTTGGTATGGATCTTCTTTAATTCGTATTTTTGAATTTGCAGGACCGTTATTTAAGAAAGCCGTGGCCGACTCTAATGCCCCGGTGCAGGAAAAGGCACTCGATGCATTGATTGCTTACTTGCGAGCAGCTGATGCCGATGCTGGAAGGTATATACGATGATTTTTAATACGCTGCTCGGTTTTCTCTCTTGCTTCCCATGCTATCCACAATTTTTGCTTATTAGCCATTGCTATGGAGGAATGTAAATTTTAAAATTGTATAGGTACGCTAAGGAGGTCTGTGACGCCATTGTGGCGAAGTGTTTGACGGGAAGGCCGAAGACAGTGGAGAAAGCCCAGGCATCCTTTATGCTCTGGATAGAATTGGAAGCAGTGGATGCTTTTCTGGTATTTTTCGTTCGAATGTGCAGTTGTCATTGAATATTTTCCTCCCTCTCTGATTTATCTTACAATTTGCTTCAGTCGTTTGGGGTGAAATATTCAGTTGAGTCATGTTCAGTTAACAATATCTGTTCTGTAACTGTTCTATTCAACCTCTTAGCTGGGTCTAAAAAATTTTGAACTGAAACAAGAACATCAATATGCTAAAGCTCTTTACATGACTGTTGGGGTGACTTCCATCCATTATCCATGGGCGAAGCCCTAAAGGGTAGGGGGAAAAGCTTATCTGTCTGGACGGTTTACAGGGAAATAGGTAATTCACATCCTCAAAGAATCTCCACTCCATTACTTTGAATAAACTCATGAGTTAGACAACTTCAGATTTAGTTAGTCTAAAATAGAGTTTCAGTTCTTGTCTGCTTTCAAAGTTTTGTTGTGGAAAAATTTTATTCAGAATTTAGTTTCTCCCACCTCTGCAACTGGTATAGGTGTGAATTTTGGTTCTTGATTAGCTTATTTGGGGAGAATCTTCTTACGCATCAATTCCTATACTCCTGCTAGCCATATTTTACTGTTTTTGGTATATTTTAGGATGCAATGGAGAAGGCAATTAAGAATAAAGTTGCTAAAGCTGTAGTACCTGCAATAGATGTCATGTTTCAGGCATTAAGGTATGTAACTTCTTTGTTGCAAATTTGCCATAGTTTCTTTCCTCCAATGGGTACCTCATAAAGCTGAATCTGTTCATATTCTGTTAGTGAGTTTGGAGCAAAAGTTTTGCCCCCTAAAAGAATTCTGAAGATGCTTCCTGAACTCTTCGACCATCAAGATCAAAATGTCCGTGCATCTTCTAAAGGATTAACTCTTGAGCTTTGTCGCTGGATTGGTAAAGATCCTGTAAAGTCGATTTTGTTTGAGAAAATGAGAGACACAATGGTATGCAAAATTGATTTCTGCTTATCTATGCTACTTCATTTGTTCTCCTGTGTGGAAATTATGTAGTGCTTTCTTTCTGTAGAAAAAAGAGCTGGAAGCTGAGCTTGTAAATGTTACTGGAACAGCTAAGCCAACACGCAAGATAAGGTAGTTGTCTTTGAATTTTACGTACTGGTTTTTCAATTCAATTGTTGGTTCATTCCTCAGGTCAGGTCTTGTTCTAGCTTTTAGGTGTTAGAATGTTCTTTTAATTTTTAAGTATGCCATGCCTGAGAAATATTGATGACAATAAAAGGGACAAAAGAAATAGAAATATGATGGTAATGCAACACATATGCTACATGCATCCATGTTATTTTTTATCTTCACGGCGTCAAAATTTTTTTAAGATCTTTTTTCCCCTTGATAATCTGAATTCTACATCCATAAAAAATTATCTACTTCTATGATTATTTTGAGGCATCTTTGCTAGATGACTGCTCCATTACCTGTTCAATTCCCTTAGAACATGGTTTCATCATTCTTAAGAGCTGACCTAGTGCAATTCCCCCGCCCCCCAATGGGCTGAAGTGTGGTGGGTCTGTTCGTAAATAATATGCGGTAACTATGTAAATAAAATAATTGTGTAAATAAGAGATATTAGGAGTAAATGTTGGGATTAGATATTAGAGAGAACATGGGATTATCAGCGTAAAGCCGATCTGTTTATTTCATTTACTCTGATTTTATTCTCTTGTACTGTGTATATTTCGTTCATCTCAATGGAATTAATCATCGGAATGAAATTCCAAATTATTCTACATGGTGTTATGTTTTGAACGCAGCCAATGGGCACAATCCAGGCAAATGCATTATCGAAAATGTCACATTACTTAGACCAAAGTCAACCTGAATTATTCTTCAAAGGCAAATGCATATTATAGATTAAGGGCAATAAAGTTAACACCAACGAAATAATTTTGTCAATCAATCAAGATGTCCAAATAATTCTTGCATTTGGAAATATGCCAGCACAACCGTGGTTGAAAAGTCTATATCCTTGAGCTGTTATGACCCAATTTCAAATTTCTTCCAAATGCCGGAAATTTATCCACTACCATGGAGATGTTTCTCTTATTGTTATGGCTTCGTCTGTTGCGCACTGCATAGGGACAAAAACCAAAAGCACATTTTTGTAATTTTTTTATGCTCCTAGATGATAATTGTAGGCCTTCTCATTTATAATATTTATGATGTTATCTGGGAGCCATAAGTTTATGAATTAGACAACCAGGGTTTATTGGTGAGATTATTTCTTTTGTGCCATTGTGTATTTAAAAAAGAGTTCCCCTATTTTATAGATCTGAGCAAGACAAGGAACCTGAACCAGAAGCAGTTTCTGAGGTGGTGGGTCCTGGCCCTTCTGAAGAATCTGGGACTGATGGTATGGAATTGGATTTGGTCACTTGAATGGTTTTTCTCAAACATGTCTTGCCTGTTTACTGAGCGACTGATCATATGCTTATGCTTGTTCTCTAATCTTTGTAACTTCAGCTCCTCTAGAAATTGATGAATATGAGCTTGTGGATCCTGTTGATATATTGACTCCTTTGGAGAAGTCTGGATTTTGGGGAGGAGTGGTTAGTTTTCTCCATCATCTGACTGACCATAGACTCCTACCTGTTATCTAATGTAATCTGTGGTTTTTGTTGAATATTAGAATTTGTCTGCTTGTCTTTGTTTCTTATGTTGTCTTATAAAAATTTTAGAAAGCTACCAAATGGTCTGAAAGGAAGGAGGCAGTTGGTGAACTAACCAAGCTTGCGTCAACTAAAAAAATATCTCCTGGTGATTTTTCTGAAGTTTGTCGGACTTTGAAGAAGGTATTTTCTTTTCTTTTCTTTTTTTTAGAATATTGTGACTTAGCATATACCTTTGGTGCTTGGATTACATTTGATGTAATACTCAGTTGAAAGTATTCGTGGTTGCTTTTGTTTCTCACTTTTTGTGAGCATTAACTTGGAGATGGGGTATTGTAATACATGGAATCATTTTTGTTGGTAATTAATTGCCATCCATTTATCATGCTATGCTTGTGAGTTTTGGTATGTTAGGAGAGGATGTGATATGTTTTATGACATACATTACTGGAACAATTATCAAGAGTACATGTTTTTGATGCATCAAGGTAATCAAAGGAGGGAAATTCATGTTTGCTAATTCCTTAAAAAAACCTTTTAAGAACACTATACACGGTACTTCTATATTTAATTGTGCAGTAAATTAATAAATATAAATTTTTGGACCAGTGATCTGATTTACATATTTTATATTTGCATCTGGTTAATAAAAATATAGACTTAACTAGGAGACTGTTACTTTTAGAGTTACAGCGCATGCTTTTTTGTTTTTGCTGTTGTTTTTTGGGGAGGGGGGCATGGTGTAAACATGGATTCTTTTTGGACATGTATAACTTAGGGATTCATTTTAGACTGGAAGTTAAGAATCATGGGTTGGATGGATTACACGTTTTAGGTATTGGAGCTGATAGCAGAAAGAGCAGAGTTGAGAACTTGCATTGTACTTAAGGTTTTAATAATAACCACATTCCACATGATTTGATGAATTTCATCAAATTTAACTTAGGCTTGTTTGTGTTATGCAACGCATATGAAAGGTATCTGCAGATAAGAATCATGGGTTGGATGGGTTACATGTGTTAGGTACTGGAGCTGATAGCAGAACTGGCAGAGTTGAGGAACTTGTATTATACTTGAGGTTTTAATAACAATCACATTCCCCATAATTTGATGAATTACATCAAATTTAAGTTAGGCTTGTTTGTGCTATGCAAAGCATATGAAGCTTATCTACAGATAAGAATCATGGGTTGGATGGGCTCCATGTGTTAGGTACTGGATAGCAGAGAGAGCTGAGTTGAGGAACTTGTATTATACTTAAGGTTTTAATAATGATCACATTCCCCATGATTTGATGAATTTCTTCAAATTAAAGTTAGGCTTGTTTGTGCTATGCAATGCATATGAAGGGTATCTGCAGATAAGCTAAAATTTAAGGGGGCTACTCAATTTTAGAGAGTTATCCAGACAATAATGAAGTCTGATTCATTGTAACATAATGCTCCACGCAAAAATAAGTCTGATTCATTATAAAGGTTAGGCGGTTAATTTGGATAAATTGGAAAGTTTAGGCAGGTACATTGTTGAGCTTTAAATATCATGTGACTTATTTTGCATATGACCCAATATTTAGAGGGCTTCTGGGCAATTTAGCCTTTATTTTTTATGCCAAATTTGTTCAAATGATTAGGTTATAAAGTTGCTTATTGAAATTTACTGCATATAATTTCTGGTAACCAATATTTCCTCCTCTGTCCTTAGATCATGATTTCAAGTCTGTGGTACTTTAAAATATTTCCTACTTTATGTGAGTTTTGTTCTTTTAGTTAGTCTTTTATGTAACCTGTAGTTGTTTTGCCTACTAAAGTTGAACTTATGGTTTTTTCTTGCAGCTAATTACAGATGTGAATATTGCAGTTGCTGTTGAAGCAATCCAGGCTATAGGCAATCTTGCTCGGGGATTAAGAACCCACTTTTCTGCAAGTTCTCGTTTTCTGTTGCCTGTTCTACTTGTAAGCTATATTTTCTAATGATTGCTTATTATGTCTGTGATGTTTTAGGGACTAAGGTGCTTATAAAGGTAACTTTTTGGGGTGATCATATAGGCTCGTTTCATTTTTGAGGGACTAATGTGCCTATAAATGCATTTTTTCCCTCTTTTGGGATCATAAGCTCGTTTCATCTTTGAGGCACTAATGGACTAATAAAAGCATTTCTGATCATAAGCTCGTTTCATTTTTGGAAATGAGTACAAGGCTTGTGCCATTGGTTTTGATAGGCACAAATTTTTTTAGTAAACATGACCCAGGCCATTTCTGAACTTTTCCCAATACCAGGAACTCCTTAATAGTTTTAAGGGAGAATTTCAATAAAGGACCACTAAAGGGACATAATTTCAAATCATGCCCAAGACATTCTTACAGTTCACTGAAGGACTACGGGATTGATTACATCATGTTTTCATGGTCAATTACCTAATCCCCTTCTCTAATTTAAAAAAATTCTATCCTCCACTGCCAATTCCTATAGGAACTTGTCATTTCAGTAACATCTACTTGTCACTTTACTTATGGAACCTGTCAACAAAGTTTAATATGGAAAAGTCATGTTTGTGACCTGAAGTGTACTTATCAAAATAGTAAGTGAACTTGATGTTTCCCAAACATTGCTTGACAATTTAATGGAGGGAACTTTTCTACAATGTTCAATGCGTATGTGAGTTTTTTAACATGAAGTATATTTCTCAAAATGGAAAGCGAACTTGTCATTTCATTTTCTCTAATGTTTACATATCATTTGTCCAAAGAGAACTTGTTAACTAGGTTCGATACAGAGAAATTAGTTTACCCTGTGCACTCCTTCAAGCTATTTGGTTTGATGCCAAATGAAATTGTTTCTGTTTTTCATTAATCATTTGTGTGGCTATCTTGTTTTTCCTTGGCATAAAATTAGGGTTTTCTAGTGGTGGAAATGAGGGTTGCCCAATGTGTCCATTTTTTTTCCAGGAAAAATTGAAGGAGAAAAAACCTACCATGACTGAGGCATTAACACAGACTCTGCAAGCAATGCACAAAGCTGGATGCATAAGCCTGGTAGATGTTGTTGAAGGCAGGTTTTCCATCCATTTTGTTATTGGGCATCTTATCAGGCTTGGATTTAAAGGGCTATGACCTAAGGATTTTATTTTTGGGTTAATTGATTATCTGAACCTAGATTTGCATTTAGTTTCTTCCATTCCTTTTTTGAATTTGTTGTATGCATCCTGATTAATCGTCTATGTCCTGTTTGGTGTGTTTTTCTGCCAAAATCTAGAACCCAAACGAAATGTTGTTTTCATTTTGAATAATAGCAGTAGAACAAAGAAATCATTAGTTCGCATCATACATACTCTCGAAATAGCATCTGATTCTGATGTAACCCGCTGGAACTCATTGATGTTTTTGGTCCTTGATTTATTGTGTCATCATTATGTATTAATTTTTTGCGTGCATCTTTTCGGTTGGATATATGCAGATGTTAAGACAGCCTCAAAAAACAAAGTTCCTCTTGTGCGATCGTTAACCTTGACCTGGGTGACATTTTGTATTGAAACAAGTAACAAGGGTGTTGTACTAAAATTGCACAAGGATTACGTTCCTATCTGTATGGAGGTCAGTGTGCTCTGGCTTTTGTGGTTTGGTGTTGTCTTTTTTATTTTGAAACTTGGGTTGAAATTTAGAATGGGAATTAAGATTCTAGTCTTCTTTTGATTTACTGTTTTATTTCCTTTTCTTTGTCTTGTTTGTAATATCTGTATTGGTGCATGTTGCATCTTTTTTTTTTTTTTTATGTTAATTACATGGGTCCCTGAGATGAATGGTTTATATCTCTGGTGTGTCCCCCGATTCCTTTGGCAGGGGAGCAGCCTAGAACAATCAAACATCACTTTGAAGTTAAACGAATTTTTTTATCTTGCTGATGACTACTGAGTTGGCACATGTTCTAAGGGCGTGTTTGGATTAGTTTTTGGAGAATAGTTTCTAAAAAAAAGTGATAAAAGTGATTTTAGATGATAGATTTTGAGTAGAATAGATTTTGTTAAAAATGTGATTTTAATAAAATGGAAGTGTTTGGATGATCATTATCAGAATCACTTTTTTTTATGTGAAATTACCAAAAGGGGGTATAAGCTAACATGATAATTGCGCAAAGGAAAAAAATAATTCATATTTTTGTTTAAAGTTTAAAGAAAATATATGCCTATATAATATCAATGTACTATGTAAAAAATATGTGATTAAATTTCATAATAAATTAACTAAAATTAAATTTATGTAAGAAAAATCAAATTATAACATTAGTCATTAGTCAATCCTATATATGATAAAATATCTTAAAGATATATGTATTAGGTACAACTCAATATACGTATCAGGCACTGATTTTTTGTTAGTGATTTTTGGTGGGGGGAGAGAGAAAATGTGGGGTATTTTAGGTACAGCTCAATAATTACTCAACCACCTCATAAAAAGCTTCAAAGCAAAGATTTTTCAGAACCACTGGAGCCCCCAAACCACAGCTTTGAGACCAGAAGTGATTTTGCAAAAAAATTGGTTGTTTGGCAATTTTTTCTCAAAACCATGATTTGAGTTGCCAGAATTGCTTTTCCATGGTTTGCCAAACACTCACTAAGATTGTTTTATGTGAACTTTGTTTCTCTAGGGAGCCTCTTGGATAACTATCATGTCAATTCTGTTTGTCTTGTTTCCTTTTTTCCGCTTTGCAATAATACCATTTTTATCTTGCAGTGCCTAAATGACGGAACTCCAGAAGTGAGGGATGCTGCCTTTTCAGCATTGGCAGCAATAGCTAAGGTAACACCTGCGGCAACTGTAAGCTCTGTGGATTGGCTTTGGTTTGTTAATTTTGAGCATTACTTTGTTCATTCTTTTGCAGTCAGTTGGCATGAGACCTCTTGAGAGGTCGATTGAGAAACTTGATGATGTCAGAAGAAAGAAGCTTTCTGAAATGATTGCTGGTTCTGAAGTTGCTCCACCTGGTGGTTCCACTACAGGTTTGGAAATTTGAGGTTTTGTTGGGATATTGCCCCCCACATTTGAATTTCTAGCTGTTGCTGACACTGTGTAATGATTTTCCAGCTTCTGTGCAAAATACGCGGGGGAGCGTGTCTTCTATAGAGGTGGTATTATTTGTTTTTCATAGTTTATACTGTTGTTTAGTATAAAATTTTAGTTCAACTTGATTCTTTTGTCTCACTTTGGAGATGGATTTAACTGATTATGTTGTTTGCTTATTCAGTTGGTCCATTTGATCTGACTGACTGAATATAATTGTCCTGCTATATACTTAATGATGGTGGTTTTAAAAATAGAATTCTCTGTCATCTTTGCTACTTTTTGTTTGTTTCTCTTTTATGTTTATTACAATGGAAAGTTTTGCCTTGAATATCTTTGGTGGAGAATATGATCACTAGTGACTTTTTGACTTTGAATGTGTGTTTCATCCAAAAGGCATTTAGAAAATATATCTATTATGGATTTTTTAATTATGCATATATTTTTTTTTTTTTTTACTTTTTTGGGGATACATTGACACTTTTTCCTTATTTGTGTCAGAACTCGGAGAGTACTTTTGTTAGGAAGTCAGCGGCAAGCATGCTAAGTGGAAAGAGGCCTGTTCAGGCAGCAGTATGTATACATGTTTTTGCTTGTGTGTCTTTGGTTTCATTAATTGTTTCTTAGTTGTTACACTAAGCTTTCCAATTACAGCCTGTCCCAAAGAAGGGTGGCTCTGTCATGTCTGGGACTTCTAAGGTTGGAGGTGGAGGCGCACAGGTGAAGTCTTCAAAATCAATTGAAATCCCTGAAGATGTTGAGGTAAATATATATCTTTCTTGAAGACTTGATTTTGAATCTACTGATTTTGAATGTGATTGTTTTCCTTCAAATTTTCATTTCTCTGTTTTACGGTACTTCTTCAGCCATCTGAGATGAGTCTTGAAGAAATTGAGAGCCGAATAGGTTCTCTGATACAGCCAGATACCATTACTCTTTTAAAAAGTACTGTGTGGAAAGAACGTTTGGAAGGTTTGTAATTATCTATAACTTTATACACTTTGGTGATTAATTCTGGTCTTTTACAGAGCTTTGTGTATATCGTATGGCTTTCTATCAGTTCTTTTTAGTGATGTTGGACTTGAAAATTTGCTTAATTGTATTGTTTTTTTCTTTCAGCATGTTTGTCTCTCTGATTTCTACACATAACCTGATAAAAATCTAGGGAATGTTCTGATTTGCATATATTTTATACTTGTTATTGCATTGACATTCTTTTGGTTGTATTTATATTTTATTCTGGTAGTACCTTTTGTTATTTGTATGGGTACCGAGAACTCCCTGGGCTCATCTTTCTCCCGTAATCTCCCCTTCATCCTTTTCATGTGGAATTAAATCTTGTCGAATTTTAATTGGAATATCCAGTAGTCAATTGTTTGAGACGTCTTATCAGGTGTTTATGGATGTACTGTTTGTTACATTGCTTGTGGTCGAAGTTTCATTGTCATTGTACTGCCTTTTTTCTGCTTGACTTCCTATCAAATTTTGCAGGCATTTCTTCATTGAAACAGCAAGTAGAAGGCTTACAGGACCTTGACCAGTCAGTGGAAATTTTAATTCGTTTGCTTAGCTGTTTGCCTGGATGGGGAGAGAAAAATGTTCAGGTTCAGAAGTAGTTTCTTTGGTCATTTTGTTGATAGTTCTATTCATAACTGTAAAACAGAAGACATTGTAAGATGCAATTTGTGATTTCAATCTCCTCGAACAGGTTCAGCAGCAGGTCATTGAAGTGATCACATGTATAGCATCGAAAGCAACTAAGTTTCCAAAGAAGTGTGTGGTACTATGCCTTCTGGGTAGGTATTGTTGTTTGGTTTGAATTGGGTTTGCTTTGGCTTTTTCATGGCCCATAAATGTCGAGCTCTTTTCAAATTAGTATGTATGTGTGTGTAAGTGTGTGTTTGTCTAATGGGCAAGTAGAAAATTTACTTCATACCCTGTCTTTTTCTTTTTATTTTTTATTTTTACATTTTATAGGACTTAGTGAACGCGTAGCAGATATCAAGACACGTGCTCAAGCTATGAAGTGCCTTACTACTTTCTCTGAAGCAGTTGGTCCAGGATTTATTTTCGAAAGAGTATGCATTGTTGCATTCTATTTCTATATATTCTTATCAGTGTTCGGAATTGTATACTTTATCTGTCTGTGAAGATTATTTGAGGAGAGAGAGTTGGTTCTGTCCTCTCGTTAAAATATGTTAAAATATAATCAATGAGCTCTTTCAGGATCTCCTTTTCAAGTCAGTGTCTTAGTCAACTTCTCATGTGCCAAATGAGTTTCAATATTCCCGATCCATAATCTTGTGGTGATTCTTTATGGATATACTGCAAATGCATGTTTCTCTTGGCAGCTTTTGAAGATTTCTTATAAAAATATAGATTAAAGGTGGCTTTCAAAATATATGTTTCTTTTGTTGGAGATATTTGCATTCCTTTGTAGTAATTTTTAAAATTCTTAATAATAATGTTTTCTTGTTGAAACATTTCATTTATACTTTACATGTTCGTAATAAGTGTAATTCCATGGAGTTTTAATCTATTATTTTTTTGTTTTTGAGTTAAATACAACCTAATTAGGTGGTCTCAAAAGCAGGTTTCCGAATGTAATTTTATCTGGGATGATTTTATGTTAACAAAGTTAGGACTACTTTTGCATGACCCTTTAGTGACAAATTGTATAACACTGGATACTCTTTCCTGTTGGCCTGTGGTTATGTTGAATCCTTGTGTTTTATTTTATTTCTTTTGAAGCTCTACAAGATTATGAAGGAGCACAAGAACCCTAAGGTTCTTAGTGAGGGGATTTTGTGGATGGTTTCTGCTGTTGATGATTTTGGAGTATCACATCTGAAGCTTAAGGTGCATTATCTAAATTGTCACATCTTTTCAGTTCAAACTTTATCACTGCTATTATTGATGTTCTAGTGCTACTGTGGTTGAACATGCTAAGGTTTGATGGAACTATAATTTTGCAGGATTTAATTGATTTTCTTAAAGAAACAGGGCTACAGTCAAGTGCGGCTGCTACTAGAAATGCTTCAATTAAGCTTTTAGGTGTTCTGCATAGATTTGTTGGTCCAGGTGATTTTTCATTCTTTTTTCAAAGGTTCTCCTGTGATTTCATTCATTTAGGTTCTCAAGTTTCCCCACATGCAGACATTAAAGGGTTCCTTGCTGATGTTAAGCCTGCTCTGCTTAGTACCCTGGATGCTGAGTATGAGAAGAACCCATTTGAGGTAACCTTTTTCCTTTTATTGTTGAGTTTCAAGTACTTTACGTGCCATTCTTTTATCTATCAAAGTTCTGATTTTTTGCTTCAGGGAGCATCTGCTGCTCCCAAGAGATCTGTAAGGGCATCAGAGTCATCATCATCTGTGGCAGCTGGTGGGCTAGATAGCCTGCCTCGTGAAGATATCAGTGGAAAGATCACTCCCACTCTTATAAAGAGCTTTGAAAGTCCTGATTGGAAGGTTTGGTTTATAATAGATAGGCAACCAATTTCTATTTTTTTTTTGCTTTATTTGATATTTGAATATCAAAATATCAAGGAAGAATGACTTATTTTATGACATATGGATCTGTCTATTTTTCCACAATGTAGGTTCGAATGGAGTCTGTTGAAGCCGTAAACAAAATATTGGAAGAGGCTAATAAGCGCATTCAAGCAGCTGGAACTGGTGCACCTCTATTGCCCCCCTTTAGCTCTCCAGAAAACTCAGAACATTGTTTTTTTCTTTGAAAATGAATCGCTTATGATAAGTTTCACTATTAATTTATTGTTTTCATTTGTGCTTTTTTGTAGTAATCCTACAGGTTTTGTTGTGATTAGTATCATTACTTTTGCTCATTTTTGTAAATTATTGTTGCTCCTTAATGTTCTTTTACAGTTGAGTTATTTGGCGCTCTGAGAGGACGGCTCTATGATAGCAACAAAAACATAGTCATGGCAACTTTGACTACAATTGGTAATGTTGCGGTTGCAATGGGACAAGCTGTAGAGAAGTCAAGTAAGGTATGTGGATTCTGTCTGCTTTCTCCTTTTTCCCTTCGAAGGAGATTGCTTTGTTTAAAGTCAGGTTTTTGTGAATTGGTTGCAGGGTATTCTGTCAGATGTTTTGAAATGTCTTGGTGACAACAAGAAGCACATGAGAGAATGTGCGTTGAATACTTTAGAAACTTGGCTAGCTGCTGCTCATCTCGATAAAATGGTGTGCATCAATCCTCTGTTGGCATTCATTTATCTTGGTTTTCTTGTCTTGAATATGATGCTCTTGTAGGTTCCTTACATTACAACTGCTTTAACGGACTCTAAACTTGGTGCCGAAGGGCGTAAAGATCTTTTTGATTGGTTATCAAGGCAACTGTCTGGGCAAAGCAGTTTTTCTGAAGCTGCACAGCTTCTTAAGCCAGCTTCATCTGCTATGACAGTAATATCTGTTCTCTATTCTGATACTATTTATTTGCTTACTTTGTCTGTATCCTTTTATAAATGAGTCCTCAGACCGCATGTATTAATGTGATGTGTAAAATTATATGCATGATGGCTTATAGGATAAATCTTCTGATGTTCGAAAGGCAGCCGAGAATTGCTTTAACGAGATATTAAGAGTCAGTGGAAATGAAACGGTAAGTCTGCTGGAAAAATGCTCTTTCTCATTTGTTCTTCTAGCTTCCACATACGGGCAAGCACATGAACATGTTTTAAATTTTATGTTATTTAGATTGAAAGGGTTGCAAAAGAAATTCATGGACCAGCTCTGAATATAGTTCTTGAGAAGCTAAAGCCATATGGATCTTTTCAAGGTAGGAATCCTTGATTTATTAATTATTTGGTATTTTCCCGTCTTTTATCACTCTAACTTTACTTCCTCTAACCTTTTTTTTTACTTTTCAATCTTCTGTTGTCCTTAGAATCATTTGAGTCCGTGAGAGCAGTTTCGGTGGGTGCAACCGCAAAAGGTGTCTCAAAGGGTGGGAGATCCGCTGCCAATGGTGTTTCAAAACAGGGAAATAGAATTATGTCTTCGGTATGGCTAATTTTGCTTATTTTGATTACTTTTAGATGAATAGATTTTTCTCACTATGTTTTCATCATCTCTAAAGAGGGCTGTGGCGACAAAGGGCACTAGGTTGGAATCAATTTCTGCTCAAGATTTAGCAGTTCAGTCACAAGCTTTATTAAATG
The DNA here is from genome assembly GCA_025593235.1 of Vachellia pachyceras. Lineage (NCBI taxonomy): Eukaryota > Viridiplantae > Streptophyta > Magnoliopsida > Fabales > Fabaceae > Vachellia > Vachellia pachyceras. Next base: position 13,791 of record JANTPZ010004595.1, on the reverse strand, counting down.
TTAAGGATTCAAATAAGGTAATTTGGCTGATGTTAGTGTACCAAAAATTGCCTGCTATTTTAAAGGATTTATGAATCATCTTTCACTTGTCTTGGTTTCCTTTCAGAATGAAAGAGAAAGAGTGGTGGTTCGCAGATTTAAGTTTGAGGAGCCACGAATAGAGCAGATTCAGGAGCTTGAGGTGGGCTCATTCTGAGCAATGAACATACATGAATTATGAGTTCTGTATGATTTATTGAATTATAATAAATGTGGCTGTATTTTGCTTTAATGTAGAGTGATATGATGAAGTTCTTTAGAGAGGATTTACATAGGAGGCTCTTAAGTGCGGATTTCAAGAAGCAAGTTGAAGGTCTTGAAATGCTACAGAAGGTTTTCCCCCTCACATCCTTAATCCATCGTTACTAGATTTTTGGAGGGTTTTCAATAATCAGGTATTGTTGCATCATAAATCTTTGTTGCGCATTACAGGCACTTCCATCCATTGCTAAGGAAGTTATAGAAGTTTTGGATATACTTCTCAGGTGGTTTGTATTGCAGTTCTGCAAATCAAATACAACATGTCTATTGAAGGTGCCCTTTGTTTTAACTTAAATTTTCTTTTCTTTCTATATGTTCTCTTGATGTTATTAGTCTTACAACTGCATTCTAATTGAAACTCACAGGTGCTGGACTTTCTTCCGGAGCTACTTGACACCTTGAAGGATGAGGGATACTCATTTACTGAGGCTGAAGTTGCAGTGTTTCTTCCATGCCTAGTTGAAAAGGCTAGTATTTATCATTCAGGATTATTTGACATGAATGTGCATGCATTCGTGTGTATGAATTGTGAAAATCTTTTATGTTCTGTTCAATCTATTGTTGGGATGACCTTTAGTGTGATCTATTAATAATGCTGATTTCAGTATCATATTTATAATAAATTCGGTTAAATGATGGCAAGCATTTAATATCGCTTTTTTATTATATAAATATTGCAGTTAGGACATAACATTGAAAAAGTGCGAGAAAAAATGCGGGAGCTTACCAAACAGATTATTTCCCATTATTCTGCTTCTAAATGTTTCCCATACATATTGGAGGGCCTGCGCTCTAAGAACACCCGAACACGGATAGAATGTGCTGATCTTGTTGGTTTTATCATTGATAATCATGGTGCTGAGGTAAAGATAGTGATACTTCCTAGTGATATCATGTATTCCTCAGGGTTTTTTTAGATATTTACTATTCATATTTTGTGGACAGATTACTGGACAGTTAAAATCATTGCAAATTGTTGCAAGTTTGACAGCAGAGCGAGATGGTGAAACCAGAAAAGCTGCATTAAATACACTAGCAACTGGTTATAAGATTCTTGGTATGACATACTTTGCTTCTGTAGAACTTATTTTTCAACTTGAATGTGCAGGTTTACTTCTAACTTGAGGTTTTCTTGATATATTATTATTTTGTTTAATATGAGTGTTACTTGTGCTTTGATTTTTTAATATAAAATGGGAGATGGATTGTTATTTGTTTACATGCATTAACTGATCTGTTTTGTGAATGGATTTCAGCGTAGGTTTTGATTTCTTGTATCATATCTTGTAGCTGTGGCATAATCCTTTCTTGTAATCAAATTATTCAGGTGAGGACATATGGAAATATGTTGGGAAGCTAACAGATGCTCAAAAAAGCATGTTAGATGATAGGTTCAAGTGGAAGGTCCGTACATGATTTGCTTACTAGCTCTGCATGTGTCTTTTGTACAAGTTTAAATTAAACTGATAACTGATTTTCCAGGTCCGAGATATGGAAAAAAAGAAGGAAGGAAAGCCAGGGGAAGCAAGAGCAATTCTAAGGCGCTCTGTCAGAGAAAATGGGTAATGTATCTGATTTCTATTTACCTGCCTCTCCCTAAAAGGGGACAAAAAATAGAAGAATAAAGAAAAATCCAAGGGCTGCATTTGTGCTGTGGTCACTGGTTTGTATTTCAAGCTTTGATCATTTTATTGAGCTATGGATCTAAACAGACATATATCTGTCTGAATCGTGTTAAATCTTTTTGTGAATATTTGCTAAAAATCTTGTCAATTACATGGAACATGTCTTTGGCTCTATCAACAATTAACTGTTTGGTAATATCATTCACTACAAGATGGTGTTCTATAACTTTCTCAATCATCCTTCTCTCTCTCTCTTCATAAGACTAATGATCATTTGCTCAACTCTCATTACCACTTCCAGTTGTCTTCTTTGCACTTGGTCTATATCATTTGCCAACAAAGTTGTACTACCTCGATTAATGTGGAACATAAGATGTCTTGGCAGAATGAAAAGCAAGGGAAAGGAGTGGAGTGAGGGGATTTCCAGTCTTTTTTTTTTTGGTTTAAAACAAAATGCAATAGTCCTAGAAAAAAGATGTGAGCTGATGCTCCAATGAGATGCCAATAATAGGGGTGGCCCTGGTTGTGCTCGGGATGGCTAAATAGGAATGCTTGATCTTTGGTTTTCAAAATATGGCTTGTGGTCTGTTGGGCTTTTATTTTGGGGTGCTCACTTTGTTGTTTTGTTTATCTCCTTTCCCCGTAAGATCTAGGAGTCTATGTTGAGTGAATTCGTGGAAATTTTTTTATTGAAGACCAAGTAGTGGAACGAATAGTCAGTATAATTTGACAGGAAAAAAAGGAAGGAAAGCAATAATAAATTAATGATGACAAAAATGAAAATTGATATATAATAAGCAACTTAGTGAATGTTTTGATTAAATGCATTTGGATAGAAAAAGATAATAAATTCTTAGACAAATATTTGAATGATTATTTGAGAAACTTTTTCTAGGGTGCGAGTTTGTTACCCAGGGGTGGGGTTTGAATTGAAATTTTCCCTCATCCTCTCCTAACCCGTCCCTCCAAAATTGGGGGGATTTGGAGTGGAAGGGCAATATTTTGACATGTCCTGACTATCATACCTGTTATTATTTTTTATATTCCCAAGCAACCCTTCAATCATCTTCTCCATCACCATGCTTGCGAGCAAATTGCCTTGTCAAAACCACACATTGCCTACCCCATTACTCTGGTGATTCCCAATAGCTCCTTGAAGTGTGCACCATTCTCTACCAGTAGCAGAACTTGCCGTACCCAGATACCACTCTGAGCTCCAATTTTGTGAATTTGATCTCACCCACGAGTTCTTGATTTAGATCTGCAATAACTTCCGCTATCGATGGATACTTGTATCCCTTCCTCCAATTCACCCAAGCCAGTTAGTTGTTCAATCACACTTGCCTCTCCTTCAACAAGGTACTCGATGCCGTTGGGAAATCCAAGAATGTGGTGCTTTTCTAGGGACTTCTACAACAGATGGAATGGCTTGATTCTGTGAACGGCAAGACTCTTCGGATTGCGATTAAACCCAACGGAAAACTTTTCAGCATTTGATTAGGGGTTTTAGTGATGGTTGATGTCATTCAAGCTTCAAAAGTATGGAATGTGGATGAAGAGCTCAACCTGACATGAAAAAGGGTTGAGAAAATAAAGAAATTTCTTTAATTCTTAAAATTTGAAAATTGTGAATTATTATTTTATATATTAAATATCATTTATATTTAGTAAAAGTTAAGAAACAACTTAAATATAAATAAGGGCAAAGTTGTCCATATAAAAATATTCTCCCTAACCAAACAGGTCAAAAACCCCTCCCCTCCCCTCCCCTCTATTGAGTCAAACAGACCCTAAATGTTATTGTATTACGTATTTTTGTTTTGTTAATTTTGATATTTTGTATATTCAAACTGTTCTATCATTTATCAGGTCTGATATTGCTGAGCTAAGTGGCGAAGTTTCTAGATCTTTTTCAGGCCCAATATTGAGGTACAATGAAAGGCTACCAGATTCCCCCCCTTTTAAGTCTACAGTTCCACTACATTTTCCATATTTGCATAACTCTTATTATTCATGATCATACTGGTTTATTGGTATGCCTTTCAGGAAAAATTATGGTCATTCTGATCTCCACATGGAAAGACAATCAATGGCCCATCCTTTAACTGTTGCTAGTGGCCCCACAGATTGGAATGAGGCACTAGATATTATTTCCTTTGGTTCTCCCGAGCAGGTGGATGACTGGGTTCTTTGTGCTGATATATCATAGATGCATTCTTTATAATGACAAATTGACAATCACTCTCACATCAAACGATAAAGTGCTTGTCAAGTGGATATAAATTTATTTGTTGCCTTTTATACTCTCTCTCTTCCTGCCCCTCGCACTTTTAAAATATGAATGCTTATCTCTGGGCTTTTGCAATTGTTTGTTGCAGTCTGTGGAAGGAATGAAAGTTGTTTGTCACGAGTTGAATCAGGCCAATAGTGATCCAGAAGGTAGCGTTATGGATCAACTAGTGAAGGATGCTGATAAACTAGTTTCATGCCTGGCAAATAAGGCAAGTTAAATTATTAATTTTCCTGTTTTTCCTTAAAAAAATTCACTATGCTTTATACCCTTTTTTCAATTGCTTATTTGCTCTTCTGCAAATAGGTTGCAAGAACCTTTGACTTCAGTTTAACTGGAGCTTCATCGCGGTCTTGTAAATACGTACTCAACACTCTAATGCAGGTAAATTTATGCCTTGTTTCTGTATTTTGTTTGTGATTATATTTTGTCTCATTTCGTTTTGGTAATTGTTTGTATATGCTGATACTGTGATATTTACAGACATTTCAAAATAAAAGACTAGCACATGCTGTAAGGGAGAATACTCTTGATAGTCTCATTACCGAGCTTCTTCTATGGCTTTTGGATGAAAGGGTTCCGCATATGGATGATGGAAGCCAGTTATTGAAAGCACTGAATGTGTTAATGCTTAAGATTCTGGTTAGGAACCTATGCCTTGATGTTATTAATTTATGTTGTTAATTATGGGGGTGTTTGGCAAAGCGGTCAAACACCTTAAAAGCACGTTCAACAGTGTTTTTCCGCAAAACGAGACAATCTCCTCCACATATTTGTCTCGGCTTGTGTGAATAAGCCCATAAGTACTTCTCCACCGCTTTGCCAAACGGACCCTATATCAGTTATTATCTTCAACAATACATGCACCATTTATTTAGCATTAGTCATAACTAGTGTTTGTATGTACAGGATAATGCAGATAGAACTTCATCCTTTGTAGTGCTCATCAATCTCTTGCGTCCGTTGGATCCTTCAAGGTGGCCTTCGCCTGCATCAGTTGAGTCATTTGCCACTAGAAACCAGAAGTTTTCTGATCTGGTTGTGAAATGCCTTATCAAACTTACGAAGGTGAGTGCCATATTAATTTTTAATATTGAAACTGACTCTAATAGTTCATACTGATACATAAATTTAACAAGAGGTAGGGTTAGTTGGGGTAGTAATCTGTTATTGGGAGTTGTTCAGTTAATAGTTATGATTATGTTCCTATAAGGCATAAGGATTAATCTGTACAGTGTGTGTTGTGATGAACCTAATGGATTGGGTCCCATTTTGTCACTTGCTCCCTCTCCTGTCCATATCACCCTGGCCCCTTCCTTCTCTCGATTCCCCCCTATCCTCTATGTTCCTCCTCCTTCTTCTTCTCCCATCCCAAATTACAAAATTAATGACCTTACCGGATTTCAACGATTTCAGGGTTGGTAGAGTGAGTGAACTTGGTTAGTGTTTATATTTTCAGCCCTTTGGTGGCTAGTAATTTCATGTTAGGGTTTTAAATGTGGGTATTTGGCAGTCTGTCCATACATGGGATATAGTGATGTGTTCAGTTCTTTTGATTGAATTTGGACGCAGTTCTTTATATATTTGTTATCAGGTTTTCCACTTGAAACATGAACAAGCATATAGTTTGATTGAAAGGCCTTAACACTTGTTTGCAAAATTCGTATCAGTCATGTTTTTAGAAGAATACCATGGACATGTTATAATTTAATTGGAGAAAAAGACATGATGGGGCTGTTTGTTTCCTGCATGGTTGCTGTCTTCCATTTGCTGACACCTTCGGCATCTCATGTTTTTTGTTTTGCTATTTAATTGTTTATTTTATTGGAATTAGTTAATATTTTATTTTTCTATCTTCCTATTATATTAGCAGCTAATGGCCATAAGCTGTTTTGTACTCTATCCTAATTCAGAGGCAAATAAAATAGGTTATTTTATTTAGTTATGTTTTCACCTGAATGTGGTAGCTGGTTAATTTAACCTGAGCTGCTACTGGTCCAGTTGGACATTCAAATTTTGACTGGTCCTATGGTACCGCCCTTAATTATTGAACTGATGGATGAACAGTTTACAGTTTTTTGCCGCAAATTGTGGTAAACCTGAATTGATGTCCTGTCTAGATTTAATTTTTAGTTTTATATATTTTTTTGTTATGATTGAAGTTTAATGTAACATTAAATTTTTGTTTACCTGTTCTGCAGGTTCTGCAAAGCACTATCTATGATGTAGACCTTGATCACATACTTCAAAGCATTCATTTATACCTGCAAGACTTGGGGATGGAGGAAATTAGGAGAAGGTATGTAGCCCATTTGTTTTCCTCCGATTCTGCAAAAAAAAAAAAAAGTTTGCCTATTCAATGGTGATTACTTGATTTTTCTTTGAAAAATTGAATACAAAATTTGTGCAGAGCCGGTGCTGATGACAAACCATTGCGAATGGTCAAAACCGTTCTGCATGAGCTTGTTAAGCTTCGTGGAGCAGCAATAAAGGGTCATCTATCAATGGTTCCCATCGATATGAAACCTCAACCCATAATCCTTGCCTACATTGATCTTAATCTTGAGGTAGTCATTAAGATCAGCTACTGCTTGATTATTTTAACTATCTTGGATTTATAGGATTGTCTATACTTATCTTTACTCTACAGACTCTTGCTGCTGCAAGAATGCTGACTGCAACGGGACCTGGAGGGCAAACCCATTGGGGTGATTCTGCAGCAAATAATTCAGCATCTGGCACACATTCAGCTGATGCTCAGTTGAAGGTATTGGTGTGCTTCTATTTCTCAATATTAGCATCTATAGAAAACTTAGCTTCATTTCGAATGTTTTGCATGGAGGCTAAAATAAACCACTATTTCCAAGCCAATAGTCCTTTTTTTTTTGTGGGGATATGTAGATATGGATGTGACAATAGTCTTTTTTTCTTCCCTGTTTTTGCTTGTTTTTTGTTTACATCGTCAAAACCTATTTATGTATTCTTCAGCAAGAGCTGGCTGCAATATTTAAGAAGATTGGAGACAAGCAAACCTGCACAATAGGTCTATATGAACTATATCGCATCACTCAACTGTACCCACAGGTAAGTTTTTGGTGTGTTAATGATAATGAGGTCATGGTTCAGAGGAATTTCTATAGTTGCCATTGTCTATATCAGGTCAAAGGCTACCTTTTCCTTGTCTGATTGAAATTTCTCTTGAAATATTTTGTTAGGTTGATATCTTTGCTCAGCTTCAAAATGCTAGTGAGGCATTTCGTACTTACATCAGAGATGGTTTAGCTCAGGTTTTGCTCTAACACTAATCTGTATTGCTAAAAATCCTTAATCTACCTTAAGGTGCACGATCATGAGTAGGAAAGAATTTGCACCACTATGTTGCAGTAACTAGTTTTCACTATTTTGGCAGATGGAAAAGAATGCTGCAGCCGGAAGAACTCCTTCCAGTTTACCGATGCCTACTCCGCCACCAGCCTCCTTAAATGCTTCCTCCCCTGACTTTGCACCACTATCTCCTGTCAATGCAAATCCATTAAATGATGCTAAATTAAATGTAAAACCTGAACCTGCATATTTTAATTTGCCACCATCATCATATAATGAAGAGAATAGAGCTGTCACTTCTAGAGCATTAAATGCTGACTACACATCAAACGAGAGATTCATGAGCGGAGGTATGTAACTACTGGTTGTTTTTGCTTCTGCATTTCAAATCCAAATGAAATTTTTTACTGAGGAAGTCGTATTTGGAACTACAGTAACTAGTGGAACATTAGATGCAATCCGAGAGCGAATGAAGAGCATGCAATTAGCAGCAGCTGCTGGTGGTACGGATCCTGCTCCTAGGCCATTAACAAATGTTAATGACAACTTGAACCATGGGCCTCCCCTGAATCAGACGTCCGATCGAGTCAGTAATGAGAATGCTTTGCAAGGAGTCCTTCCAATGGACGAGAAAGCATTGTCAGGCCTTCAAGCTCGGATGGAGAGACTCAAAAGTGGATCCATTGATCCTCTGTGAGGTTTGGTTATCGAGGAGCAGAGACAAGAATGATGACAAATGAGTTCGGGGATTTAGATATGTTCTTCCAGTCGATAGGGTCACGACTTTCAATCTCGGTGGCTCAGATGAATCTTTATAATAAAATCAACGAGGCTAATTCTTGGATTCAAATTGTGGCTTTGACGTTGCAGAGCATCAGGATATTTTGATGCTGTGATGTCTCATTACTGTTGTTTAACCACGACTCGAGCTTTCACCATAGGGGATTTGTATAATGTAGGGAAGAGCTACATCCTCGTAAAAGAAACTGTGTAGATGCGTTAATTTAATGCAAGCGTTCATTGTTTTGTGAGATTTGCTTGACTTTGTATCAGCCATTTTGGCATAGAAATTTTGACTCTTTGTTGCAACCATACAAATTAGCAAGAGTTCAATTTGTAGATGCAAGTCTTCTTTTGCTTATGGACGGTCAAGTAAGACTAAGCTTAGGAGCTTATTATCCTAGATTAGAACAAGTTGATAGGATTTTTTTTTTGGCCCCCATGTTGCCACACGGGGTGACTTGGGGACAAAAAAAAGGAGAGGGATATGGTTTCTCTTGCTTTTGGGGAGAAATTCTTGTTGGCCAAAAACATCGTACGAAAAATCTTCTGACTGATGCAACTCATGGTGTTTGAACGAAAGAAGGCAGTGATTACTTTAATCATAATGCTGTAAGCTTAATAATATATGATCACCCAAGTTTTTAATAACGGCAGGTTGATTTTTTTCAAAAGAGATTAAAGAAGATAGATATATTATTTTTAAAGCATTTATCTTTACAGTAATTCACTTATTATTATATAATTATATATAAATATTGTTAAGTAATATATTTAACTTTTTTTAATATTTTGAAAAAAATCAATTTACCATTATGCATTTTGGTTGCATTTTTGTGCATGTTTGATTTAAAGTTGGAAATCACAAAACTATTTCTCAATGTGAAACCAAACATGCTTTATATCTTTATGGTGTTCTTAATGTGTGTTTGAATTGACTTTCAAATAATTATGTGAAATAAATTTTATTTTAACTAATGTGAAAGTACTTTTTTAATTGCTTGAGGATCTACTTAAACCCTTCAAAGTTCGGATTGCTAATGGATTTACTATAATCAAAAGAAAAAATAACAGATTTACATTCTAATGCGAACTTCAACAAGTAATATATACGACTTCCACAACTTACGGTGAAAATATTACATTTGAATTTACAATGCATTCTTTCTTTCCATGATACTGTGGAAGTAGTTTGCCTCAACGGAATCAGACTGTTGTAGCGGTTAGATTCTGCAATCCACTTTCTGGCAATGAGTGGTAACAAGGAGACTCTTCACATCTTTTCACCAGTCTTCGTGGGAACAAACCGAACACATAAATCAAAGGGAAAGGTAAAGCGTGTTAAAATGCACAGCAATAAAACACGTACCAACATCTCATGGTCACCCATTATTTCTTCTATCAACTCCTGAATTGGTTTATTGGCACTGTTGGGAACAAGAGCCGCAAACACGGCTGGTTCAAGCCCTGCATCAAGGAAACAAAATAAACTCAATTCTTAAGCGTAGATGGTGTTTTTCTTAGTATTTTGGAACATCACCAAAAGAACTTATGAGATTTTTGTTTTTCTTAGTATTTTGGAACAAAAAATGGATTCTTCCAATTTGGATAAATTGCTTGGTTTCCATTTACGTCTCAATTGAACAAGTGCCGGCTAAGCACAAGATCTCTTTAAATGCTGGATGATGGTGAGAGGAACCCCATACCCTGTACCTTGGGATGGATTCATATTTCTAGATGGCAATTTGGAAGATCCTTCAAGGGTACAAATATTTAGTGACGGATAGAAATGTTCACTAGTATTATAATTGAGGATGTGATGAAAATTTCATTACCAGTTTCAGGGAAAGCATCTATGAACATCATCATCTCCTCCCCGCTTAAACCAGATAAGAAGCATATCCGAGGCAGCGGTTTATCAATCTGCGGAGAACAAATGCTCAAGCCATGCATTGATTATGACAAGGAGCATTATTTAGTGAAATATGCGCGCGTGCATGCGCACATTTTGCATCAGTGAACATACGTGTGGAGACATGAGAAAAATCTTCAGTATACTTTTATTCAGCTTTACAACACAAACTTCTCTTACATATATACATTGTACAATGTAAAAATTACCTAAAATAAGTTAATCCAAATATCAACAGGATTCTTGTGCTTTATAAGATTAGAGAGCACTTGCATTCACTCATGACATAGGAGGAACCCTTGAAGTTATCAGCAATTATGTCATACGAAGAAATGAAGATTTGTGGGAATGCCCCATAAAATCACAATTTAGAAGTCATTCTTCAAGCATACCCAAGCCCCTCTAAAAACAGTCTTCTCTTCTATTCTTGAGCATATAAGAAGAGTAAAATGACATGAAGATGACAAATTCAATAGCCATTTGACAAGAATACCTCATCTTCTTTCAAATTGGATTGTGTCGTATGCATTGCTTCCCAAAGAGAGTGAGTGACCATGCCCTTAGTACAAAAGATGACCTACAATTTGACACATTACTTTCACAATTCTATCTTCTACAGAACAACTTGCAGACACTACATTACAGTCACAAATTCGTCATATGAAGAAAAGATTGATGAACATTTCTTTAATTTTTTTGATGCAGCATCAATAATTGGTTATGCCATACTACGTCCGTCTTGGGGTCATGCAAATATGTGTAACCATTAACCAGTAATTGTATTAGTAGGGTTCATTTATATATATCAAGGACCAGAGAGCGCAATTTTGCAAGTGAAGAGAGAGAGACTTGTAACTTATTGCTGACCGTTAGAGCCTGTGGCTTACTAGGTTGCCGGTCTTTTTAACAAGTCTAATGCTTATTTGGTAAAGCTTAACTTCTCCTAAAAAACACATTCAACAGTGTTTTTCCGTAAAATGTGATAATCTACTTCACATATTTATCTCAATTTGCGTAAAAGTACTTCTCTACCGCGTTCTCAAACGGACACTAATGACCGCACGTCCGAATCTTTGTATGTGTACATGTTTATACCATTGTATGATTCATTATATTGTTCGCTCACAACATGCAACGTTATTGAAGGACTCGTGGTTCTCATGGGAATCATGTTTTTTCCCATTATTTTTGCAATACCTGAAGAGTTGAGTTTGTTTGGATTCACTCTTCTAAGAGTTGAGTTTGTTTCAGCCATTCCTGAAGATCGCTTTAGCATCAACATATCGTGTTTCCTCAAGTGGTGATCTTTCATACTTTTCAATATTAGTTGGGATTGATTACAGCAATAGGGAAGATTCAAAACGATGGTCCAAAGTTCTTCTATCAAACATAATAGGATGATACTTGCACTTTAGCCAAAACAAAAGGTGGGAAGTTATACTGTAGTAGGCTTCTCTATCATAGAGTATTGAATGGTTGATATCGGAAATAGTGAGTTATGCTTGGACCCTTCGTCCGCAGTGATCAGTCATGGGTTGTTCAACTGCGTTGTGAATCTTCATCATGATCCTAATCAATGGAGAACACAGCTATTTTTCAATCGACTTTGTCATATGGGTCTATTAGTGGTCTTAATTAGCTTGTTAATCTGTTTCTTCATTCAACTTGTGTTCTGTTTCTTGGGTTTTTAACTTCTGCTACTGTGCCCTTCATGTTCGTCGTCCTTATATCATATTTTAATGCATTTGATGTTTTTTTAAAAATATTCTTTGACATTAAACAATTAAGTTTTTTTTGTTTTGTGTTAACTAAATTACTCGAGCTTCAGTTCCAGTGCGCTAAAAACAATGAATAAATAACTATTTGAAAAATAAAAACAATAAAGAAAAGAACAAATTGAAGCAAAATATAAGAGTTCAAAGTATTTCTCTCAAAATATAAATTTTGTTGCAACAAATTACACTACCGATAATTTATAATTTATAAATGATAAAATCACCATACTCCATACAATGCATGTGCATCTAGACTCTTGTTTTTATAATTAAGTTTATTTATTTTTGTAGTTGTTATTATTTAGTACATAGCCATGTTTACGCCTTTTTGCCCGTAAGCTATTAGTTGTTGAGAGATTTGCAAAAGCAGCATAAATTATCAATAGCTAATAACAGAATGAACCAAACTTTTATTGGTTATGAAGTCATTTTAAAAAATTAATTTAGCATTTGATCTCCAATTAAAAATGATTCTTCCATTAATTGGGATTCTTAATCGATTAACAATTCAAAATATACCAATTCAATTTTAACCCCGTGCCTACCCGCCACAAGTATCTTGATAAATTTGGATTGAGCTAGATATAATCACAGACAAGAAAACTCTTCGGACGCATTTGTAGGCATCAAACCCGAAAGCAAAGTGCAATTTGGGTATGCCAAACCCATTCCAAGAATACCAGTAAGTAGCAAAATATCCGATAAAGCATAATACAAGCATCATATATACATGTATTATTATTGTACGTGCTAGTCACTCCAACACTCGTTGCTTCAATGCTTCTGTGCTCTTTTTGCTAAGACTACTCAGGCAACAGCAAAAGATATATCACATCTCCGCAACCAATTTTGCCTGATAAGCACCAGATTCGGAGAGGGTTCCCTGAGTCCACCTCTTCAGCATCTCTAATGAAGCTTTAGGCTGATCCATGGGAACCATGTGACCCGCATCTTGAACCTGGTTTTTGTTAAGCATGACATGTAATTGAATCAGGACTTTCTACCAACATTCAACAATGAGCAAACATGAAGCAATCAAGTAGGTCGTGTTTATTGCTGAATTCTACAAGACAGTTTCCCCAGCATATGCAGATACTTTTGAGCGTGAGTGTTTGCTCTATTAAGAACGATATTGATTATTATCACGCCTTTAAATGAGCTTATTTTAAGTGATTCTGCACGAGAGGTAAGCTCATAAAGTGCAAAAGCACTTATTTTAAGTGACTAGAGCCTGTAAGTGTAAGGAGAAATATAGGAAAAGATATAGACAGACCTTGAGGAAACTTAAAGGTCCATGACTCTTCAACAATCCAGCTTCTGAGCCATCAACAACAAAGGGGGCTTCAGGTGAGGCTACAAACTCTTTCTGACCAGACCATTCCATGGAATTAACCCATCTCGAGTTACCTACTCATTGAAATAATACCATCATTTCATGTCCATCAAATCATGCACTTAAAATGTAAAATATTGAACTTCTGGGCGGATCAAAAATATGAAATAAGCTCTAGATGGTTACATACCCAGCCAATTGCAGATAAGATCATATTCTCCAGCATAAACAAGCAAATTGATACCGTCCTCAAGAAGGGTAGGAATACCAACTTCAAGATTTCTCATCCAATCCATAATCATAGCCTGATAAACTGAAGGGCTACAAGACACAAAATCAATACCCCCAACCCCCAGAGCATTCCGAACAGATTCTAGATTCAGAAATTTCTCCATGTTTGAAAAGTCATAGCAAAGACTTCCCACGCATTTCTTTCTGATGTCATAGTACTG
>JANTPZ010004594.1:0-15829 GCA_025593235.1 Vachellia pachyceras | reverse complement strand
ATACTCTCTCTTCCAGGCTCAAACCCTCCTTCCTCCTGCAGCTCATTACAGCTCATATTCATCAGCCCTACCTTCAGACGCACCTTCCATGGTTGCCAAACAACTCATGACAAACCCAGCAGCCGGAAACTGCGATAGCGGTGGTGGAAGTGAGGACTTAAGGTACCAAGTTTCAGAGACTGCAGCAAATATGGAGGTTGGCACATGTGAACCCACAGGGCAAGAGATTGGAAGAGCAAGAGAAGATCAAGGGTTCAATGAGTGGGGTGTGCTTGATAGGCTTGTGGTCACTTCTTCTCATCATCTTGGAAATGAAGAATCATCCAAAGGGGTTAGGTTTGAAGATGCAAATAATCCACAAAATGTTCATCAGATCAATCATCACCAGCAGCTTTCATTGCGTGGAGAAGTTGACTTTTGGGGCTACGGAAAACAATAATTCTGACTTAAACTACTTGGATTCATATATATATATATATTGAACTGTATTTGATGATATAGAGATTGAAAATGATCTTTAAAACTACTATTTATATTCATGACGATGATTGAATAATGTATGCTAAATTAACTTAATTTCATTACTTTACTCATGTCTTCTCTTCTCGTTTTCTCAAATTTTACTTGCTTGAGTAGAGTTATAACTTATAATGTGTTTACGCAGATGAAGTGAGCGTAGTTCATCATATTTTTTATTAACTATATGTGAAAACCATTAGAGAATTCGAACTAAAACTAGGTATATTTTTCTGGGCATTGCATAAAATTGTATTTACTATTCATGATTTTTTAATTTTGCGACTTATTATGGATAATGTTATATTTTACATTAATGATAAATTATTTAATATATGTTAATGATATCTCCTTCTCCTTGGATTGTTCTTAAAATCAACGATAAGTATCATAAAAATCAGCATATGGCATCCACCATTATGCTTGGTCAACTTTTCAACAGATAGCAAAGTTAACACTTTAAATTGGGAAGATGAAATGCTAAAGTAATGAAGTATAAGATAATTAGAAATTCTAACATAAGTTCAAATTGCTAACCACATGCAATAGTGATGCAAGGAGTATAAGTTGTAAACAACTACTCATATGATCAGATGCACAAAAGTCAACAATCCAACATTGATATGTAGTCTGTACACAAGCTTTGGAGGATACTTAGGGCTTGCAAGAAATTACCTCAATTAATTAGTTGTAGGCTGAACTAGCTAGAGCGTGGGTTGAACTCTTCTCAGTACCAACAGGGTATCCCAAGAATGAGTTGGTTAAGAGAAAAGTAAGTTTTTATACACCAACACATATAGTGTATTTTTTTTGAATGAATTTTATTATTATTTTTGAATGAAACGATCATACAGTGTTTTTATACGAATTGAAATGGTGTGAAATAAATCAAGTATGACTCATGGAAGTATAAATAAGGGATAAGTAAAACCGGTGGTCCAGTCCAACTCAAAGTAGTTAATTCTAATCTAGTTTAGTCCAAATAAATAATATGAAATAAAATCAGACTAAACTTTTTGGTTGTGTTGGATCAAAATGGACCAAGTGATCAGGGTCCATCAATTCATTTTTTGTAATATTTTACAATTTAGATGTTACTTTTTTATTTAATGTCATTGGAGATTTTTATGGATTTACGATTAAGTTTTATTGTGTTGGGATGATTTTTATATGATTGTAAGTTATTACCTTAATTTTGTTTATCAATTTCAATTATTGGCCTCCTATAAAGAAAATGGAAAAAATAGGGAATTGAAGGTTCTGAACTGTATTGACCAGTTCACCAATCCAATGCACCAACTCCAATCTAGGCCAATGTTAGGTGGAGAATATGACTATGAGCCTTTCAGGTTAATTGTTGAAAAGCCCAAAACAACTTTGTAAGTTTTTTGTTTTACCAAAAGAACTTTGTAAGTTTGGCCTTTGGACTTGTGCACATGTTAAGCTCAAGAGAAGTGAAGCATGTATGTCGACCTATGTAGATAGTTTTTCTTGTTGTTTTTGGTAATAATGGTCCCAATGTTTTAAAAAGTACAAGTCCAATAGGAAATAAGGTTACTGCGTTAACTACAATTAATGGATTACCAGAGGCAGCGGAAGGTGGAAGGCTTAGTACGTCACTATACAGTGAATTAATGTTTTAGTTCATAGTAATTTAGTGGGATAGATTTTTGTATTTAGTGTTTGATATTGTTTCAAATAATATTACCTTTAGCATAAAAAAATTATGCCTAGGAAAAAAATCAAGATATCATGTTTTTTGCTAAGCAAAGGTATCGTCCTATTAAGTTAAATCATATTTAAGACATTATCGAATATTAAATGTTAGCAAATCTCATAGTAAGGATTAAGTTTCTTTTGTAAAATCCAAATAGAATTAGAATATTGGACTTTTATTCTTAAAAATTCGGCCTAGAAAATTATCCCCCCTGATGACTTCCAATATTTTTATATTTTGGATGTAAGTCGTAATAAATTGTGTGTAATTTTGATTTTTTTTTTAAAGCTTATTAGAATGATAATGGGCACAAGGTTTCTTTTAAATGAGGAAGGAGAGAATTTAGTTGGATTATGATATACTTTTATACACTTTTTGGGCGGAATATGTCACTTATTGGATTTCATGGTTTAAAGTACAGTATCTGTACACTTCTTCCTTTTATAGTTGTTTTTCCTAGTTTCTCTCAGTTTTGTTTCAATCTACTTTATTAGGCGAATGAGCCATAATTTGGCCAAAAAAAAAAAGAATGAGCCATAAATATTTAGGAGAAGTCTAATAGTTGACAGCTATTTTCACTTTCTTTTAAATTCCCTGTTCATTGCAGGTTTCATAAGTCACTAATTAGTCAAAAAAATTGCTGTGAATTTAATTACTTGTTGACCAAAACTGTATGATTTAGATTTTAAATTATAGCTGAATTTGATCTTATTTTAATCCGTTAAAATATAAACGATAGTAAATTATTATATGAACATATAATGGCTTTATTTAATAAAAAAAACCCATGAACATATAATGGCTTTATTTAAAGAAGGAAATACGTAATAATGAGTTAAGGTACAAAATACACATCAACTTTTTTTCTCGCACATAGCCTGGTTTGAATTCAGAAGATCATCTTTATGGAACCATATCCATCTATTAAATAATTGTCTCTCTTTTTATTCAAACTCAATTGTCGTTGCACTCTTCCAAACAAATGAGAGTAAATTATTATTATTATTCCAAATCATCCATAAATACAAATCATTCACACTCTACCATTCTATTCGCTATACGTTGCTTTGAATCAGTCCATCATGTTGTTTTACTCTTCTTCTTTGTCATTTGCTCTACGGCCTGGTCTACTAATGAATCTAACGCATAAAACCGCATTGTCTGGATATGGAGCACATAGCACGACCAATGGTCAAGGAAAACAGTAGGACTAAAAATGAATTCACAATCCACAATGTTATATCTAACATGTTCCGGGAGGATTTGTGTTTCATTTTCTTCCAAACTCCATTTTGAGGGATTGTCAACTATTTTTGACATGAAATGTGGAGTGAACACATGGCAGGTAACTCTTCCGTCCTTCTCATATTGCTCGGCCACCAAGGCCTTCGCAACCATTGACATTACTTACATCATTGACACACAATGAGACAATACGTATTTTAACATAAACTCAACTTGGTTGACACTAAACAAATGCACTGTCCATATCGTTGAGCCACCCCTTAGGTCGGAGACAATAAAGCTCCGCCCGCGTAACATAGTAGTCATACTTCTCTACATATACCCTATCCAGCACAATCACAACAATTACTAATAAATTACATTGACATTAATCACCAATACAAGATTCGTTAACTTACTCGTAACCCTCCTCATTCTTCAGCTTCTGTGTGCATAGATCAAATAACCTCGCCTGCTCATCGAACCCACGCTTTCCCTTCTACTTCAGATTCTGATTAATCCAGGGGGAACTAACGACCCAACTTGGCTATTTTTCTCGTCGAGATCTTCTCAATATGTTATGGCCTTTCTATTCTTCATGTGTTTCTCCGATCTCAAGCTATTCTCCCTCATCCAAGTCTTCCTCAGTTGCATGTTCATCGCCAGCCTGTTCAGCCATAGGCTACAACGTCAACATCTGATTCTGCAATGTCAGCATCAAAATCTGCATGTCCAGATGGTCCTGCTGATCTCTAGTCATTTGAGGCCAAATTTAATACTCAAATTATGCAAATAGTAGCACAATCTCGAGGTCGATCTCTAAGGAGCTTATGTGTCTCTAAGTAACTAATTAGCAATTTATCTCACAAAAATTCAAGAGGAACTTGGTTCTGTTACTCTAATATGAATTAAGGTCATTAGCTAAACTATTGTTTCTTTTTATTTCCTTTTCAATTAAAGCAAAAATACAGTGAGATTGAGACTAAAAAAGTAAATTGCTACCTAAATTGCTTCCCAAGAGTTATGGATCTGCCCTCATTGCCTCACATTAATATGTACCTACGCTAGTTACATCAAGTTGCAACCGTTAGAACAAATATGAGCAGGATTAATAGGAAAAAGAATCAGCCAGCCACTTCCAAAAGTACTATTGATCAATAATACTCAAGAATCATTCACCACAACCAGACTTTAACAATCAATCAACCACAAAGACTGACAAAAGTACTATTGATCAATAATACTCAAGAATCATTCACCACAACCAGACTTTAACAGTCAATCAACCACAAAGACTAAATGAGGCTAATCTTAGTCAAGAAGATAATCTCTGAAACTGATATTGATAAATCCAATCACAAAGTTCTAACCATTACTGAAGAAATATGAAATCAGCTTTACATTCTCAAGCATTTTGACATGCTATCACAAGTCAACGGAGATTGTAAAGAAAACAATAAAGGATTGATCGACTTCCTGTGCAAATGAATCTCAGACTCATTCATAGCTCTCAGGGGAGCAGAAGATTCAGTCGGACATCCTGAAATTGCCAGCCACAGCAGCAGCATTGGCGACCTTAGCTCCAGGCGTTACCATAGATGATTCCAAAAGTGGTTACGTGCTTGAGGCTGAGACCTTGAGATGGAGAAAATGTGAGATCCTGAAGTGGATAGCAGTGACGTAACGACTGGATGGCAAAGGATGTGTATCAGGTGAAGGAGTGGGAGAGAGCTGAAATTGGCGGAAGAGGAAGAGGAAGAGAGGGTGAAGCTCCTGGAGAAAATGGACTCATGTGATCAAAGAGAAAGATGGCTCGAGATGGAGGTCAGGACAAAGCTCGGTTAAAATCCTCAAATTCCTAGCTGTAGTTGTGCACTAAAGATGACAGCCCCATGTTCAGCAGCTTTCAGATGAAGTCGAGAAATGTGTATGTGGCACAATATCCTAGTCTGAAGCTTAGCTGCTCAGTAGGTCACAATGGGGAGTATTTTGGTTACTGCTAGCTGTTCATTTAGTTAGTTTCCAGCTAGATAGTGTATTCGGAACGAGTAAAACCACCCAAACTCACAATTGTTTACAGCTTTAAGATCTAGTCCTTAAAATTAATCCATATATAGCGTATTCGAAAGGCACAAAACATATGATAAGATTTGGCATGTAGGAGGAAGATTGATAATGCTAAACCCAAGTAGCATTCCCAGCTTGAATGGAATCATTAAAAATCAGCTTCAATGGTTTTAAACAGCTATCTTCCAAGAATTAGTCAATAAGCAGAACGGAAATTAGCATTTGTAAAACATGCCTACACGGTTACCTACGTGGGCTTCACGGCGAGAAAAGCGACGACTTCACAGTGAGCAGAGCGATGGCTTCACGGCAGTACAACCACGGCTTCACGGCGAGACGGCTCAATAGCTTTAATGGCGCGATAAGAGGCGAGTCCGCGCTTTTCAAATGAATGAATCTCACTCTAATCTTAGTGTCACTTTTCAAACCAGTGGGGGGCATTTAGGACTTTTGAACTCGAAAGCTTAATCACAACTATAAGAGGGCTTGTTGTTATATACTCTCCATCAATGAAGTATTTTGCATAATATGAGGAAACCATCTAAAATGAGGTATTTGCCTTCATATTTATTCTTTGGGTTTGGCTAATGAAGATTTTCCAAGACATAGAGTCAATTTTCCTCAACCCCATAACATACCACATCATCCATTTGAAAGTATTTTACCAAAACTTCGTCCATTTACATCCCAACCGTCACCTTCTTCACCAAACCACGTCAAACCTTCCCCTCTTCTTACAAATTTGGTTCCAGTAGTTCCAATTGCTTTTCATTTGCCTAATAATCCCTCATATCGTCACCTCTGAATTCAAAGAACAACTGGCCATCTCCTCATTATAGACCGAAAATACCCAAGTGTCTGGAAAAACAGTGTAAGAATCCGAAACCTATGCATCCAATATATAACCCAACTACTAAGGCTGTCACCATCTACTAAAAAAGGGAAATGACGAAAGTCCACCATTTTCTTTTCTAACACAATCTCCTACACCCTCAAATCAAATTGTCATGCACCGGAACCTTCTCCCACATCACATTCTCTTGCATCTCCTTCCCCTTTACCTATGCTTCCAACTGATGATTCTTCACCGTCCACCTTTCCTGAGCAGCCATATCATGGAAGTTCACTATTTTCTCTTGTAAGTGAATCTCCTACACCCTCAAATCAAATTGGCTATGCATCCGAACCTTCTACAACATCACTTTGTTCTCCTGCTCCTTCACCTACGATTCCAATTAATTATTCTCCACCATCTAGTGAATCAAGTCCCTCATCTTCTCTTGAGCTGTAACATGATGAAATTCAACCACCTTCTCCTATAATACAATCTCCTACATCCCCTAATACAATTGATTACACACCTCAACATTCTCTATCATTGCCTTTGTCTTCTCCTTCACCCATGCTTCCAATTGATAATCCACCACCTTCTAATGAATCAAGTCCATCACCTTCTCTTGAGGAGGTAAATGATGCAAGTCCACCATTTCCTCCTACTGCACCCTCAAATAAAATTGTCTATGCACCTGAACCTTCTCTTCTTTAACTTCTCCTTCTCCTTCACTATGCTTCCAACTGATAATTCTTCACCATCCAATGAATCAAGTCCATCATCTTTTCCTAAGCAGTCATATGATTCCTATTTTCTCCTGTAACAGAATCTCCCACACCCTCAAATCCAATTGTCTACGCACCTCAACCTTTTCCCACATCAAATTTTTCTCCTTCCCCTTTGCCTTCACCTATGTTTTCAACTTATAATCATCCACCATCCGATGAATCAACTTTATAAGTCATGTCGTGGGGCAATTAAATAAAAACTAAGCTAATAGTATAACTAACTTAGGTCAATCTCTACTTGGAGTTTATTGTCTATCATATTTAATCAAGTGTAATTAACATAATTAAAGAGTATCATTTGTTTTTCACTATCTAATTAAACTAAATGAATGTATTTAAATTCTATATGATGAATGTCCTAAGTGATTGAATCCATTAATCTTTCTTGTCCAATTTTAATATTAAGTTCTTCTTTTAATCAAACACAATGACTAGCAAGAAACCTTATTAATCAATATTCCTAACGTTTTAATATAATCTAAATATTGATTCAATTAATCAACTTTTTATTAACTCTATTAACTTTGCCTAAACTTCAGTCTCATTTTTTTTTACGTAGAACCACTTGTTCTCCTTCTAACTTTATAATAGATTTTTAGTTCAATCTAATGAAGTTATTAAAATTGCATCATTTTTAAAAGATTGTGTGATTGTATATCTACTTTTACATCATTCAAAATTTAATTGTATCATATGCGTTCAATGTGAAACTTTGTTGTTAAGGTTGAAAAATTTACAAGTCATTCGATTTATTCTTTTAGAAAACCTAAATAATGTATTTGTATATGATTCAAAAGCATACCATGAGTTAACTCGCTATTAATAACATCATATACTCATTATTAGAATATAAGTCCCACATTGATTCATTAAATAAAGAATAAAAGGTAATATAATTTTATGGAAAGTTCTATCAAATATGTTTTTGTCATTTTGATAGAAAGGCAACTCTAACATATGTACCTAATTCTAAAATTTTAATATGGTATGACTCCAAAAGAAGTACAAGCTCAAACAAAGAAGAAGGACAAAAAATGTAGTAGAGAAAATATTAAAGTAGAAGTCTGACATTGATTGATTTATTAAAGAATGAAAGGTACATAAGATTAAGAAAAATCATATGAAATAGGTTCAAGTTATTTTGACAGAAAACATCACACATACACACACATATAATAATAAAATTCTAATAATTCTCATTAATACCCACAATTCAGAATGAAGGTGTATTACAAAAAACTCAATTATTAAGAACTTAAGAATCAATCCTAGAGGGTTCCACAATCATAGTAAGTATGACTACTTGGGTTTCTAAATAAAGCAACCAAGAGTGAAATGAAAATGAGTTTCCTAATAGTTGATTGTGCAGAATCAAGCTTCTTCCCAACTAGATAACTCTGCAGTGAGAGCCAAAAGAGCCTCATCCTCCTCTCCTTCACATATTTATCAATGGCTTCTTGTGCTGCCACTTCAAGTTTCTTATTGTTCATCATCATCTTCATCTTCTTTGATAGGCACCTAGCAAGCACTACTGCATCTTCTATGGAGGCTGATCCACCCTGTGCTATGAATGGACCTGATAGAAAATTTATTCCAAATGATTATCAGATAGAAAAGGATATTTGGCTATATGTAAATCTTCTATTTTTATTTTGGAAAAAGAAGAAGAATGCCCTCCCCAAAACTGCAAATATCAGTTCAAGACTTTGAAAGTGGCCTAATTGATAATCGTGAAGTCTTTAGGGGCTAGTTTAGAACTAAATTTTGCAGCGAGATTATGTAAATGCCATTAATTTAGAAAATAAAATTAAATATCAATAGTTTAACAGGTAATAACTTAATTTAACTTATCAAATGACGATGACAACAATAACAAAAAGGCAGTAACAATTAAGAGAAATAGTCCTCAAAACTTCATAGGTGTCATCTCGAGGGACCATTTTTGAAGTCTCACATTTTTGTGATCTTTATGTCTTTTTCCCTTTTTTATACATTTGTCAAAAGAGTGATTTCTATACATTGGAATTATTACATGCAACGTTTTCCCATAAAGCAACAACGACCACATATTAACATTTGGACTTCCTTGACACTTCTGATTCAGAAAATAGTTGGTATTTTTCTTATTAACTTGTTCATATTCGAGAACTGTCTGTCAAACTCAAACCTGAAAATAACTCTACCAAAAGTATTTTCTACATTTACATAAATTTGAACTTGGGATTTCATGCTTAAACGGCTAAAGTTCCCACTCTAACCAACCAGCACTTCCTTAGCACAAACTACTAAATATTATATATATATATATAAGGATGTATAGAATAATACCTGTAACATGCATGGCATCACCAGCCACTGTAACTGTAGATTTCCTGAACTTGTTGAAAAGTAAGTGCCAGGGTGGACGATACTTCAAGTCAGTGAGATGCAAAGAGCTCAACTCATTGTTTGCTATCATCTCCTTTGCATGGGCTGGAAAACCATTAACTGATTCCATTAAAGATTCTCTTATTAGAACTGCATCTTTCCAAGTCGTTGAATCTGCCATTTCAGGATAATCAAAACACTTAATTATCAGATTATTGTTAAAAAGGGTGTGGCATGGAGACACTAATTAATAATGATTGGATTGTGGAATAGAAGAAATTTATTTTCTTTAAGATATTAGTGTTAAAGAGGGTCGAACCTTTTTGGATGGAAAAGAGATCATCCACATGAATTTGAAGAATTATCTTTATTAATTTCAATAATAATAAAATATAATTCAAAATCAATAGTACCACATATGTACAAGTTCACATTTAGTCATTTAACTTCACACAAAATTTGTTTTGGTCCTTAATTTTTTTTAAGTGTTTTTTAGTCATTTAACTTTAACTTTGCTAACTAAAACATGATGAAATTAAAAGTTCAATGGTTGAAAAACTGTTCTCAATGCGAACACGTTAATTTAATTAATTTTAAAATAACAACTGTATCAAAAACATATACCATTGAATGCTAACAGAACCAACATTAAATAATTGAACAATTACTGTATAAATTTATTGGACTGCACTGAAATTCTGTATAAAGTTAGAGGATCATGTATGCACTTTAGGCTACCGGACTTTAAGTAACTTTAGGGAGAATTCCAATTAAATCTAATTGAAATGCCAAAAATTCACACTCAAATCTACATCATTAATAAGGCCAAGAAGACTAGTCAAGGGTTTCTAAATCTTGTAATTTTACACCCAATGTGCCCTTAAATATTCAGAAATCCTTAATTAGTCATCTTGGCCTTACTAGAAATTTGTTAAATTAAAGTGTAGGTCAAAATATAGATGTTGGTATTTCAACTAGAAGTAATTCGAAATTTCCTGTACGTAATCATATAGAAAAGATGAATAATCATTAACTACTTAATATAATATGCAGAACTTGAAATGGCTGGAAGTGATGGAAGATGAAGATAAAAATGACCTTGTTGTGTGCGAGGTCTTGTTACAAACCAGTAAACGAGTTGGTCTGTGATAGGAAGTCTTCCAATCTGGACTTCATCTCTGCCCATCACAACAAACTCGCTCGCAAATTGATGCCCATTTTCGTAATTTGTGAAGCCTCTTGCTACACAAGTGACGAATACATCTCTTGAGTCTGACCTCAACATATTTGCTACCACAGAGTTCACTCCATCACATCCTAGAACAACCTTCATATCCATATATATATATATATATATATAAGTTAATTATATGTAATATTCTTCGATTTTGAATCGTGTGCAAATAATGCTCGTGATTTTTGAAATTTTTACATTAACAAATTAAACCTCCTAAACTGAAGGGATCACATATCTGTACCTTGGCTTGAAGAACTTTTCCATTGCTGAGTAGAAGTTGAGGGTTCTTAGTCACAGAATCCAATTGAACAGAAATTACTTCAGAGCCAGTACGTATGGTGCCTTCTGGCAAATTACCAGCCATCACTTCCATTAGGTCAATCCTTCTTAAAACTCGAATTTCTTCACAAACCCTAATAATGATCACCAAAGTTGATTATGTCAATCTAAAATATCAGAGTTTTCAAGTTTTTTTCTTTCCACTGAAAAAGGAGACACTTTCGGTTTATATACGCATGATATTTTGAAACAATTTTAAATCAATTTAAATATAGGCCAAAATCTACATAGACACACCTGAACTACAGTTCAAATGCATATAATCTCCTGACATCTCAAAGTTTAAATTTATTACTTCATTGACATTTTAACTTTTTTTTGACATCAAAACTACACGTAAAATTGAAAAAGTTAGAAAATCAGAAAGATGACTTGTAAAATAAGGAATAACTCTCGTAGGTTTTTTCAAGGAGTGCAAGGTGCAAGATATAGAAGATCCTAAAGAAACTAAGCACGAAATAGTGTTGCAAAATCAACAAGAAAACTTGCACAATAAGTAAAAAAAATTCGCATTAGAATTTTTAAGACATTTAATACAAAATATTTTATTTCATTCTAAAGAGAAAATTTTCCGAAATATTTATCATATTTTCAATCCATGTATCAAATTTGTATTGAGTGCTCATTAGTCCTTCCAAATATATATATATATATATATATATAAGTTCCTCAATTAGCAATTTTTATGAGCACTGTTGCATGGTTAATCATTCAATTTACTTCATTTGGTTCCATTCATAAGTTACTTTCACCATTTTCTGCCATAACTACAAAAAAATTAAAACTTATTAGTTTTATCTAAAAAATTTAAAAAAAAATGAAGTTTATTATTTTGCCCATAATAAATACATCTTAGAAAATTTTCATACTTTCCTACATCACAATTGATGAGTAGGGTTAAAAATGGAAAAAAATGATAAATAATAATCAGTGTTGTATCAAAAGGACAAGAAAAACGCTCCTCCAACTACCACTCTAGTTCCTATTTCTAGGAACTTCATAGAATGAATGAGTGGTACTTATTTTATATCAAGTGAGGCATTAATTATATATTTTCCTAAATACTGTCCCTATTTAAAATTTGATATGTAATTTCTTTTGTCTTTTTTGTTTCTCAAGATGTAACTCATGCTTTTAAATACAAGTATATATGAAAAATGTTTTGATTTTCGAATAAATTTCATAATTTAACCATCTATATCTGATTAATTCTGATAAAATGATTATAAATATCATATAATAAGAACTAGAGTCCCCTTTTACAAGTAGAAAGGGGGAATAGGAACAAACAAGTTCATGAATTTATTGAATTTGACGTATCGGATCCAATAATAAAACACAATCATATCATATAATTTTTGGATTATATATGTTAATAATGCTCACCCAAAAGGTATTTCCTTTTCTTCATTATCTTTGATTGTGATGAATTTTCCCCTGAAGAAAAAGAAAAGGAAAAGTATGACTAAAATGTAAAGACTGATACATGGAAATGTAACTTCATCAAGAAAAGGTCTACCTAGAATGTCATGTAATATGTTGGTACATCTCCTAATATGGACATGATTATTTTTTGATGAAATCTAGACCCTAAAAATAGAAAGTTTTTATTCTTAATTTTATAAGTTAAAACTTCATTCTTTAATAAATTAATAATTTAGGAGATGTGCTATCTTTATTGTTAGGCCCAAAAAAAAAAGCATCTTCCTTTCTTTCTTTCTTCTTCTTCTTCTTCTTTTGCGATAAGTATCATCTTTATTTTATAATCTATGCTTATCAAAATAAAAAATAGAAAGACTACAAATAAAGTAAATTAAAATGTGGAAAATAATTAAACTTTTAAAATAGTTTTATAACTTGTAAAAGAACATTAGAAGATGATTATGTATAGCTACATAATATTTTCAGAAAATTAAGAAAAACATAAAAAGTGACATCATATATCTAAAACATGTTATAAGGAAATATTATATAGAATAGAACAAATCTTATATTTTCGCCATATATTTAATTATATATTGATATAAAAAAGATAAATCTTCTAATTTCATAAAAGTGAATTAATATAATATGAATATAATATAGCAAAATATTTAGGTAAATTTATTTATATCTATTATATCAAAATTTTCCATTCACATATGGTCATATGTACTATTTTTCATGTGGTTTTATAATTAAATGATAATATTATAAAAATATGACATATCAAGAATTTAACATAATGGATACGATAAAGTTGATGTTAGTCTTATCTATGAATACACACAGGAATGTATGATTTACGTGATTAAACTAATACTAAATATTATTAAAAAATTAAAAAAAGGCCCATGAAAATGCTTCACTTTTTTATAATAATCGATTCTAAAAAATTAATTAAAAAGAATAATATAAATATATGATATTATTAGCATTGTATCAATGAAATGTTAATATTAATCAATATAAACTACTTTATAAAAACAGTTAATATCTACTTTATTTTATTATATATTTATATGTATCCATAACGCAAATAATAAATTAAAGGACATACCCATGTAACTGAAGAGCAGTTTTTCTAAGAGTTGAAGCAACACCAAGCTGATCAAGTGCACACCAGCCGTTGGTTTGAACGATGATGGCTGCTCCTGTGGCTCTCAATTTCTCTGACTTTTCCAAAACCAAACTCTTTATCCCTTTCCTGTTCAGTTCCTCCAAAAAAATTCTTAATTTAATTAAAACCATTATTTTTCAAAACAAATAGATGAAAAGTCTTTATTTAAAAAGTTTATTTATTAGAATGATTTGAATTTGGGCAGCGATGTTTTCTGTGTATAAAATTCTAAAGAGTATAGTTTGTAAAAAATCACGTCAAATTGTTCTTACCAATAAAATTTTAAATATAGACTTGTTACCAATTTTTTTCTGATCTTTTTACTCCATTAGTTCATTCAAGTTACAATCCATTAATGTGCATAAAATCTTTTATACATAGTAATTTTTCAATTTCATTGTGGACGGTCAAAATAGTTATAATTATTTATCACATTCGACAATCTTTTTAAAATAAAGAAACTTCTGAATACACATATATAATTGAAACAAATATATACAATACTCTCTTCAATTTTTTTATAAGCAACATTATCTCTCATGAGTTTAATCATATATACAGGTAACAATTTTGCTTCATACTTCCCATATATAATTGCTTTCTCTTGCCATCATCAATTTGGATACTCCTTCGTTTCAAATATAAGACGAATTTTTAAAAGCCTCATGTACGTGTTTTAAAAAAAGATCTCAAGTTTTCACTTTTTCCTTCGGAGGGTAGGCTTGGGAGTTGGGATGATGTCCGAAGGTTTGGAAGTGCTTGTTGGGCGATGGAGGTGTGCATGAACTAAACCAGATTGAGTTAGCTATTAAGTATAGTATGGAGAAGCCCTAGGATTGATTGAACAATATAGCATGTGACTGGTCTGGTTGGTCCAATTCCAACCGCAAGTCATGTTTAAAAAGAAAATCTTTTTTTCTTGAAGAACATGGTAAGATACACTGTCAACATCCGTAATCAATTCAGCATCAGATTCCTTCTTTGGCTCACAGTGAACCCTCAACTTTCGAGGACTTGAGGCTTCCAGCTTCATTCTCTTCTGGGTATTCAAAATACGTCTCCTTGCAGACAAGAAGCTCTTCAGTTGAGGCAAAGGAGTATGACGATGACCATTCAGAGAACAATGGGTGTATGGGCAAACCTTCATAACTGAAGTCCCTTCGGACTGAGTAGCCCAGGATTAAGCATGAGGTCAGGGGGAGGAAAATTTTGAGTCCTTCAAAGTTGAAGAATAGGTAGCCCTCTGAGCATTCATAACAGCACAGAGAGAAACGCGAGAGGATATATTTCTTAAAACTTGGGAACTTCGTTCAGGTTCTCACAAGTCAAAAGCTTCAAACTGGGTGATGATTTTGTCAAAGTTTTTGAAGGTTTCTTAGCAGAAACAGGGCTAGACAATTTGGAAGAGATAGCTTGGAGGTTTTTTTTAATTAAATAATCATTTAAGAATAGCCCCCACCAAAATTAAAGGCAAGTGCAATTGCTTTAATTAATCAATCGTACCTGGTGCTTTCTCCCCATTTTAAAAAGTTGTATGGATATTTTTGCAGCTGAACCCTCCAAGCTCTTGACTCTCTATGGGTGTGTTTGATTTGAGAGAAGGGGAAGGAAGGGGATAGAGGAGATTAGTGAAAAATGGTGAACTAATGTTTATATTAACGTTGGCGATATAATAGTAATTTTTTATCTCTCACTGTGTGATTATATGGATAAATTGGTTAGAAAAATTAGCTCAACTCCGAAGAAAACCAATTTCAAAGGAAGAAAAACATGAATTCAAACCAAACAAAGGCAGGGGGTATTTTTCCTATCCGACCCTTCAAATCAAACACACCCTATGTGTAATAACCTTTGTTTGAAATTTTAGCTGTTTATATAATATTTCTTTTCATATATCCTAATTGAATGATTTTTTTTAATCTCTTACATATATGATTTTTCTCCCAAACTCTTTTTAACTACCGGTAAACTTTGGAAAGAAGGAAAAGAAAGCTTTTAGACACAAACAACTTCCATTTCTTTCTGTGATTTTAACAACTGAGTAGTATACTACTTAAATCACACAATTCAAAGTCAGATCTCAGAAACAGTCCAATTAATTTCTTAAACTCTGTGTAATGCACAGAAAAATATATTTAACCCA
>JANTPZ010004593.1:0-22921 GCA_025593235.1 Vachellia pachyceras | reverse complement strand
GGGGGCACTGTGAATAAGATATTGAAGATCTTTATGGGGACCAAGGGAGGGAAGAAAAGGCACAAGATCACGTGGATATAAGAGAAACAACAAGAACAATAAACCCTTTCCAACTCCACAGTGCAAACACAGAGCCAAATCTCAAGTTACTTTGATTGTTGTACATGGCGTATAGTGCAATTATATAGATCGCCGTACGTGCATGGATTGGAGTTTGAGGAAGCTAGCTGCAGCATGTGACCATGAGAGAATCTCTCTCTCTCTCATGGTTGGTCTCATTTCTTTGCCCTATTGGGTTATGTGATATGCACCATCTCTCTCTCTCACTCACTCATGGTTGGTCTCATTTCTTTGCCCTATTCGGTATGTGATATGCACCTTTCACTTTCGTTTTGAAACTTGTGAATATGGCAAAACCATGATTAAAGTGCCATCTTTGTACCCCAAATCCTAGCCACTAGATTTTCATCTCGTTTATCTCTTTCATTAACGCTTCCTCTTGGCATTTCATCGCATTCTTGTCGCCCTAATCTTTTAGTTTCTTTGCCAAAGTTTCCACAAAAACAGAGGACCACGATGGGCAAAAGAATGACTACCATTCAGTTCGTTTCTAATAATTGATGGACAGATCGCAATCTCCCACCTCGAAGAGAGTTTTCATCCAACTGGATTACAGGATCATTTGTCTCATTAATATGTTGTGTGTTTGTGTGTGTATTGATTTACTATATATTAACAACAAAAAAGAATGATAAATCCTTCAAGATAGATAAATTGCGTTGATTAACTCAATAGTTCCCTTTGAGATTTAGTGGAATAAAATTTCATAATCTATGCTAGTTAATTTTAATTTCAAAGTTCCATCGTTTTATGTCAATTTATATCTAAAACATTTTTCTTTTAATATTGTCTTTAAATCTCAGTCACAAATAACTAATATAACTGGGTAATGTGGCATAAGATAAGTTGATAACCTATTTATTATCTCTACTTGTTGAAATATGCCACAATCAAGGGAAAACGACAATAATGGTATTATATATATGGATACTTTGAGTAATTAATATGAAATTGTGTTTACTTTTATGGCGAATTTTATTGACGAATATTGGGCTTTTAATTAATAATCACGCATCAACTTTCTCTTCAGGCCCTATCACTCATTTTTATATTCGTTAACAAGGTATGCAAGATGGCAATTTTGAATAACTAAATTACGTCCCTTAAAACTTTATTCTGGTAACAATAATGAACCAGACAAGCTCGAAACCTTTTATAACACACTAGCGACTTTTAAGGATTAATATTAATATAATTGTTCATAATAAGCTAAAGGGAAATAATTATAAGATCATATGTGTGATATATATGATCTAAGTACTTAATTACAAAAGAACAAAATAATTCGCTAAAAGTTGAGACATGTTTGGGGGTAATCAATTCAAAACACACTTCAGCCGAGGCAAAATCATGTACAAACAATGTATGATTATGTTACTGTTGAGAAATAATCAGGCATCATCAACATCCTAATTAAATAGTATTAGTCAGCATGATTTTGATATTAAAGTGAATATAACAGCTAAGCCCCACGTGAAGTTGGATTTTACATACAAAATAAGTTAAATGATTTGGTGAGAAGTCGGTCCCCGCTTGCCTAACATTAGGCAACAAGTAACAGTTTCATGCACAATTCTTCACGACTTTGACAAATTGAGCCCTTAGTTAGAGATTTAATTATTTGTTTGTTTAAATGCAGCTGGTTCTTATTTAGGGAGTAATACATAATCAAATTTTAAAAAATTTCATGAAAGTAATTTGGAGGCTCATATATATACTTTAATTAATTTGTCCACATTCAAAGAAGGGGTTGTTTATTTATTTACTTACTGTGTACTAATTCCTGGATAAGCAAGGTGATGATCAATTCAATGCAATGATTAGCCCTCAATTCGATTGTCTAATCTTTTTGAACACTATGATTGTCACGGACCAATTTGGATCTCACTTTAAGCAAACATCGACAATGTGCTCTCAACTTTACTTTTAATAATATATATATACATGTAATACGACAACATGACAATCCTTAATTAATTAAACATAAATGTAAGAAACTAATTAATTCAATCCATTTTTGTTTATGACCAAACTAAAGGCGAAAAAGAAAAATAAACACATTAATTCATAATGAGGTCCCGTAAGTAGGGAGCAAAGCCAATGGTGAAATGTGAAGCTAGCTATATATACTACTAACAGATAATACCTTTTTCAAAAAAATTACTAATTAGATTAATAAAAATCATAATTGCATTGTAACATATTTTTTATTGATACACTACTACTAAAATGGTTGAAGTACTAATTTCAAGTTCACTGTTTTGACCAAATTAGCTAGTCATAACTGAAGTGATATATACTTAACTTTTACATCAAGTTTTGATTGATCTTTGTTAGTTTGGATAAGTTTTGACCACTTGATGAAAATCAAGTTCTAGCTAACTTATAACAGTTTGGGAAAAAATCTCCCTCAAATCCTAAATGTACAGTGACTAGTTATTTACATAAAATTAAAAAAAAGTAAGTTGGCTGTAACAAAATTATGTTATTTTTTCTAAACTATCCTTTCGATCCTTTTAATCATTTACATTAGAGTATTACTAACATAACATATATATTAGAATCTAGCTATAATGATTTAATTTGGGGGGAATAATAAATATAGGAGATAAAGGAAATTTATGTCTTATATTTAGAACTAGTATAAATTAAATTCTACACTAATTTTTACTTTTAGAATCAGAGGGATATAAATTGTCAATCCAACAAATGAATCAACCAATTCAATTTGATTGTGTAAACATTTATATTAATTGAACTAGCAAATATAGAAAAATAACCAAATATAAATAATGAACCAATAAATGTTGGACTTGGTAGTATAAGGGGCTTTTAGCAGATTAAACATAAGATTTTAAGTTTGAATATGTACAAGTGTAAAAGATGCTTTTGAAAGAGTCACCCTTAAATAAGTCCAATAATATGCAAGTCTGTCCTCATCAGTTGTAGTTACATGAAGGATAGAGTTAGATCTCACTCATCCTACAAGGAGGGTGTTGAGTAGTAGCTAGCGATATAATGGGGGATGGTACTTAAAAGAGATGGGTACCAGTAATAAGATGTTCTAATGGACCTTCTTCTTCAATGTGTGCGATGCCTTTCTCTCACGTTACGGGACCAAATGCTTCAATTCTTCGATTTAGGTAACTTTAAAGGTGACTGAATGAACAGTTCAAGATCAGTAATTTGTAATTGAACTTTGTTCTTTAGTGACCCTCCTCTTTAATTTCATTAATGTTTTCGTTTTAGCCTACACCCGGTGATGGCCTCACAGTGAATTATGCACAGTCAAAAATAATAAAAATTATCTATTTACAAGTTAATGACAGACGTATGGTTTGGGATAGAAAACATCCATTCAATCAGGATCTGGACAAAAAACCAAAATCCCCACCACTACGTAAGGGACCATGAAAAGGAGAAAAAAATTATATTATGAATTGAAATCAATTGTGAATGAAAATCCAAAGAAAGGTTATTACCATCGAAAAAGCTGTGGTACTTTTAGTTTTTAATATCCTTCATTCCCCACGACCATATCTTTCTAAAGATTCTGTATACGTTGAACTGTCAATTTTTGAAGCTAGAACCCATCGACCAAGAGCCAGTGTTCTCACTTCCCAACCCTCCTCCATTAAGTTCTCTCTCTCTCTCTCTGTCTTCTTTCGTTGTTTTTTCCCTCAAGATCTCCTTTTAACGACAACAGGTGACAGAGAGTTGGAACTTCCTCGTAATGTCGAGATGGAATCTTTTGCGTATCATGAATCAAATCTGATCCATATATACTTTTTAATTATAGGATAAGAACACACTTGAACCACATAAAAAGCATACATATATACATATATATAACATGAGTTATTTAAATGATCGATAATACGATTCATTGTTTCCATAGTTTAATCAGTTCTTGCATATGGTTAATTAGAGGCAAAAACAACTTGTTGTCTAATGAAACTAGCGAAACAAATCAAAGAGATGATATGATAATTATGGTCATTACGAAGATGCGTACAAATCCATATGCTGGATAGAAAAACGAGGAAAGAAGAGAAAAAAATGGAAGCTTTGGATATATAAAGCTACAATCCCTATGAAACTGTTAAGATCCCTGAGATGCTTGGATCCTTTCATGAAAGGTGCAAGTCAGGTCACTGGCATTGATATATCGAGGGGTGAGTTTCTTGTATTGATAACTAATTAAGGACACAATTAACCCTATTCTTAATTAATTGTCTCTTGATTAAACGTGCTAATATATATATATATATATAAAGACCTACTTATACGCTTACCAAACTCTATATGCAGTGCAGTTCAAATTAAAGTTGATCATAGAAGAATCCAGGCAAGCAACGCTTCCATTTTTATGTGTGTCTTGTTGGTGATTGGTCTTCAGCCAAAGTAATAAGCAATTATTTTCAGCTGGACATATACTAGCCAAATTTCATGCATCTCTCTCACAGTAAACGAATGTCAGTGCTGAGGAAAGGCTATTGAGTGGCTGTCAATTTAATATTCTTTGTTTTCTTTTTTTCTATCTTGAGAATTAGACGGTATGATTTTATGTTAAACTGATGTGTGTGTATTCTTAACTTGTTCATTTCAATTTCTTGTCAGTGTACATGTGGATATTTTCCTATATTATTCAATAGTGCTTATATGCTAATTACATATTGCCAAAAGCCCTTGACTTGGTATAAGATATGTCTTTTGTGGCACTAGGTTTAGAGTAATTTGATCCCTACTTCAGACGTTATGTCTGTTGTCTAACTTCATACATATCATTTATTAACAAGTTTTTAACTCTAGAAATAGAATCTAAACGTATACCATTGTATATTGGATATAAGCTGCATATTTATTAACTAGATCAACTTTTTCTGGGTAACATTTAATTTGTAATAATTAATTCCAAGAGAGTGGAACCAAAACAAGATTACATTATTGAATAATAAATTAATACAAAAGATTGTGATAATCAAACTTGCTATAGGTATTATATACTTGAATTAATGAGATCTAAGAGAATATTAATCTACTTATTAACCTCTCACGTGGGCAAAAAAAGTTTGTGTGATAAAGCTGTTAAAATTTCATCTCAATTTTCTAACTGAATCAAAATTTAACATAAAATACCAGACCCTCATTTTTATTATAAGATGTTTATTATTTTTTTACTTTAAACTTAGTTGTTTAGTTGAAAGATTCTCCAACATGAATATCTTCTTGTTATCATTGAGAATGCTTTAGAATTCCTTTTGCCTGCACAATTTTTGGTTTCACATTTACAATTTTTCTGCGCAGTACCCTATTAAATTTAATATGACTAATTATGTTTCATTAACACATCTAGTTAGTAGCTATTTAAAGACACTCTCTTGAGCAACTTATATCGTCTTGAATTTATAAATTGCTCAATTAAATAATGTAAATTGCATAGGCTTGACTTCAACGGGACATAATATATTACTTTTCATATTGTTATTATATTTTTTCCAGCATTCATTTTCTTGTGAAAACGATATAAAAATAATAAAGCAATTAAAAAAGCGATTAATATTCAAATCAAATCTAAATGGTTTGACAAATTTCTAAAATTTTCCATCAGAAAAGATTCGAGTTGATTCTTGACAGGCCTCTTGGTTATTGTGGAGAGAAATTGACATCTCCAACATATCTAAGTAAGATTGATGGGTGCCGTAGAATAGAAGGAAAATATATGAACTCTCGCTGACCATTCCTCCCACTACTCGAAACTATTAACTCTTTATTATCATGCGTTAGGCATTTCACATTCAAGTAAGATATACTCATGATTCATCAAGGGTAATTAGTAGCTTTTAATCCTAAAAATGAATGTGCACTGTGAAACGCCTCCTTTAGAGACAAGTTCACTGTTTGAGATATATGCTCCGTCCACTGCATCTTAAATGTAAAGGCCTTCGTTTCATTTTGTTTCTCAAATTCGATATTTTTTTCTTAAACTATCTATGTTAATTGCATATAGTAAGAGAGTTTTCATCACAAGTTAGTAGTAATTACAAATAACTAATTAAATTTATTTCATCAATATTTGTAAACTGATTATCTAATTTTTATATTAATTAAGGATCAGAACAGAAATATATATCATCAACAATGTGTTTGGAGACTCATTTTCTCCAACGGTGCACGTAAGGTAAGACAAAACCGTCTCAAAATCTGTAAAAACCATCTCGAAATCCATAAAAACTATCTTGAAATCTGTAAAACCATCTCAAAATCCATAAAATAATCTTGGAAGCTGTAACTCCTTTCTTCCAGCAGATTTTCCAAACACACACAATATCTTTTTGCAATTCCGTTTTGGAAAGTTACAAAGATATGGAGATCCAAGTGGAGGAGATTTGCTGGAGTATATGAACGTATTTAAATTGATATTCTAACTCTTTTGATTTGATTATGAAGCAGCCAGTACAATTCCAGAAGGCAGAAGAGGTCCACTTGCCGTGACTAGAATCCAAGGTATGCCTTAGAATCAAATAATTTTTCAGGATTTTTATGTACAGTACACTAATAACACATATATACCAAAAAGTGTTATTGATTATCAAAGCTAAGGAATTAAGAGGAATCAGAACTGGAGAACACTGAGACTTTGAAGTCTAAAACTAATAGTACAAGGCATAGAGAGAAGAATTTTTTTTTTTTGTCGTAGATAACCATGTCATTAATATTTTTTATCACTGATTTATCCTTCTACCCTTAAGGGAACAGTTAAAAGTGAATAATATTTTAAATAAAATTGATGGGTTTTTAAGGATTTGTTTCATTCCAGAAAAACGTGTTAGAATTAATTAACTTATATTAAGGATTTGAAGTAATATAAGAATGTTTGATCAAATGAAGGTTAAAATCACAATAAAATTCAATATCAATATACTCCATCCAATCAAAAATATAAGTAGCTTCCAAAAAGAATGCTTGGTTCGTAACATAAACTACTTGGAGAGAAATTAATATTTATAGTCAATTTTTTTGCCGTGTAATTAATGCGTAAATGAATATATGTTTCTTTGTATTCTCTCTCTCTCTCTCTTTTAGAACCTCATTATTAATAAGGTTAAAATTGAAAAAATAAATTTAAGACATATTTAATAAATTAAACGTTCTTTCTTGATTTCAATAATCAAGGATGCAAGAGGTTGAAATTTAAAAATAACTAATATTTTGGATAAATTGGAAAACATATATATAAGTAAACGTGTAAGGCAAATAGCTATGAATTAAGTGGTAATTAAGGACGCTCATTCATTTATTAAGCAAATCTGATAGAGAGCACCGAGGTCATTAACCCTTCTTCCAATGCATGGTGAGAGAGAAGTTACCAATAAATAGCACTCATAATGCTTCAAGGAAAAAATAGTCATCGAAATGTTGAACACCTAGAATGGAATTTAAAAAACTGTAATCTTGTAAGTAAAAATAGTCTCTATTCTTGAACAAAATAAAATAACAGAAATAAGAAGAATAAGAAATATGATATCATATTTCATTCCTTCACATATATATCCTATAGTTACCATGAAACCAAAAGGTGTTTTGTGGAGATGAGCTGTTGATTTGATTCCGTATTAATTGCTCACTTAATAATAAATAAAGTGCTTCTGTTTACTCTTTCTTTTGAAACTAGTCAAGTTAAAGTCGAAGAGGATGGCATCCTATTGAGTAGCAATGCTCGTAATGTTTCCAATTGCAGTAATTATTTTGTCTCGTGGGTTCCATCATATATTCTCATTGGGCCCATTTGGGAACGCGGTAGAGAAGTACTTTTACGTAAGTCGAGGTAAATATGTGGAGGAGATTATCTCGTTGTACAGAAAAATACTGTTGAACGTGTGTTTGACATTTTGAAACGTTCTTCCACACAAGTCAATTATATAAGATTGTCATTCGTACGTGAAAAAGAAAAAATGGATATGACAATCCAAATCTCAATCATATATATTATAAGATTCTAAAGATGTTTATAATCTGCGCATGCACGAGTGCATGGCACACATTTTCATGCCATCATCATCATTAGCACAGCAAATTACTAAAGACATTAATGAATAATACTACATGCCTCCGTTGGCAAAAAAAAAAATACTACATGCCTCCAAATCTACTTGGTGTCCAACGTTTTTTTTAATCCTATTATTACTGCTACTGAACATAAACTTTTTTTTGTCCAATCCATTTTGTGGGGGGACATATATATATATATATATGAGGAGTACTAGAAATATGCATATGTGATGTCATTTTGAAAACTTCCATTTATACAAACGGACGTGTGAGAGGGGTAGCTCTCATGTCCATTAGTTCAAACGGATGTTAGAAGGGAACGTAAAAGTCGCCTTCTACAGTTATATACCAGGTAT
Organism: Vachellia pachyceras; assembly: GCA_025593235.1. Taxonomy (NCBI): domain Eukaryota; kingdom Viridiplantae; phylum Streptophyta; class Magnoliopsida; order Fabales; family Fabaceae; genus Vachellia; species Vachellia pachyceras. Next base: position 14,393 of record JANTPZ010004593.1, on the reverse strand, counting down.
CTAGACATTTAAACTAATTTAAATCGAAGCTTTGTGATCTGTCTCAATCAAAAGTATTTTTTAGGTGATGTTCCAATTTAGTTCTCCCACCTTGTGATCTAGCTGATCAATTGCTAGACCAAGTGTATCTTCGGTCATAACTAGTTTGTTTCATGTTATCAGTTCATCCAAATTAGTTAAGTAATTCTTATATTAAAGACATGAGGAAATAATATCCAAACTAGGCATGTAAAAACAATAACTCATGGAAAGCATTTGCATTGTTTTTAATGTTAACGTAGCTATAATATGAACATCGCACATGCAAACGTAATGCTTTTTAAAAAAGCATCTTTAGAGATCATCATTAACAAAAAAAACAGAAATGAGAAAGACATGGAGCAGGTTATATGGAAATTGCCGGGATCATCACTCGATCACTAATTCTTCTGTGCGTACATATTTTAATTAAATTAGTGAGATCTATTATGTTTTTAGCATGCATTAATAATGCATGGCTTTTGTTAAGAAGAAACTCTTTTTTCTGTGTGGACTGAACTGTCCCTAGCTCCCAGCCATCTAGAAGAAGTTCTCATAGCTATAGCCGAAACTGATCATTTCAAAGAAAACAAAGGAAAATTATTAGAGTGGTTAGATCATTATGCATTCACATTGTATATGGCAGCAATCATAGGGACCGAATTTGAAAGGATAGAAAAATTATGGTAGTGGGTCTGGACCAGCCTATGTGAGTGCATGTTTCTATGGCTATTATAGCCTTTATATATATATATATATTCCTAATGAGAACTATGTGTATGGTGGGTGACAGGAAGTCAGTTTCCAAATTAATTGAATGTTTGAAAACTTCAAAGCATTTGCTTGTTTCTGGAACAATATCATGTGTTTCATATGTCAAACTGGTCCATATTCCACTGCAATTGGGAACTATGATCTCCACAATATATCTGTCTTTTTTTTCTCGTTTATTTGGTTGATGTTACTGACACCTTTACACAAAGATAAAATATATTATACATATAAAATAATAAAGAAATAGGCATCTGATGGTGATGCAAAATCTAGCTGAATCTTGACTTTATTTCCATAGGATCAAAAGAGTCTAGGAGACAAATCAATGAAGGGAAGATTTTGTAACCTTTTTTCCAGTGATAGTTAATTAAGTGGGAGTAACTCAATTCAAACCAGTTGAATGAATCATAAAGTAGAAATTCCAGAATAAAAATTCCTATGTATATATGGTGTGTCAGAGATATTTGGTGATCGTGATACTTTCTTAAATATTTGGAGGCATTATTAGATATAGTCATTTTGAAACAATAGTTAGTCTAGTCATCATATCTAAAAAAATTCAATGAAATTATTCGTTAAACACATTTTATAACTAAATTTCCAAATAAAATCCTGAATTTTCTTGGGGGAAGTTAACTATCTTAGATTTTAAATAATCACACATTAATTAAAGGGTGAGAATGGGATTATCGAGATAAATTTCAAGTACCACACTTGACTTAGTGTACCATATGTTTATATATATTAGTTAATTTCGGAGTCAAAATAATGACCAATAAGAAATATCACCAAACGTGTACAAGAAATCTAAATATGAATCAATTTTTTTCCTTTGCCAATTTAATTACTATTACTATTTTACAGAAAGAGGGTTCCGGTTAAGTTTGACAGGGTCAAAAGGTTTTGAAAAATGAGAAGGGAACGTGCACGCAAAGAACAGTTTATACAATTGATGCTCATTTACATAATTAGTCATAAATTTGGTGAGAGAGATATATATGTCATATTATTTTAAAAAGGCAAGGGACAAATAGTTACCTTATCATCTTGAGCAATGGCCCAAAATTGGTACACACATTTTGAAGCATATAATTACCAAATTCAAATGTCAGAATTTTGGTTGTGGTTAACTTAAATGTAGAAGTTAATTAGGGGATTGAAAAAAAGGCGATAAAATATGAGCCAATATATATTTATTTCGGATATTTCAATTCAAGAGTTTGAAGCAATTGCGCGTAAAGAACAATTATGTACATATATACACGTTTTTCACTAATAACTATCACTGCCAGTGGCGAACTTAAGACCCTGATTTAAAGGGTGCTAATTATTTTTTCAGAAGATAAGTGTGACTTATTTTTGATATCTTTTGAGAAAAATTTTAAAAAAATTTAATGAATTCAAAATTAGCAAATGAGTAGGTGCAAAATAAATCACAGTATTAATATATACTTAATTTTCTGGAAGTCTATAGGTGCGGCTGAACCCGTTAAACTTAACGTATCACTGGTCACGTTAAGCTTTAATAAATTAAGCCAGTGTCTCTGCACTTGACCTAATTCTGATGGGCTAAATCCCAAAATACGTACTAATTAAGCATGGATTACAGATTATTAGGTATGAATCTATATGTATATATATTTTGGGGGGTGGGGTTGTATCTAGCCTAGTCGGTGAAAATGGATTCGCCAGGGGACAAAATGTGTTTGGGATCATAGAGAGCTTTTCTCTTCTGAAAAAGCTTCCATTTGCCTCCAAAGTGGTCCTTCCATTGCTTAAACTGAATATCAGCTTCCTCACAGAACTGCAACACCATCTGGTTCTGCTCTTTATATGCCTCTACTTGGTCGTACGGACTTGTGTGTAGCAGACTCAACGTAGAAAATATCCTCACCAGGGATTATTGCAGACATCATATCATCCCACTTGCAAAAAAATAACATTATATTCCTCATCAATCAAACTGACATGTAATTATAAGTTTACATCAAGTTGTCCTAGGGAAAATTAATCAATCCCTCTCTTTCTATAGTTTTAACTCGATTATAACGTAATTCCCTCTTTGACTTGATACAATCAAATTCTTTAAAATTTGAGAGCCATGGATGAGGAAGATCCCACAGTCCTTGAGGTCTAAGAACAAGCTCGTCGGTGTGAACCCGCTCCAGAAACTCCTCGTACGACACATCCTTCTCGAACCTAAACGAGGCCAGAAATTTCAAACCACTCATAAGGTCATCAACTTGCTGGTCGATTGTTGTACGAGAGTCGTTGGTGTAATGTATGGCCAGCTCTAAGCCGTAGACGATGCCGTTTTGGTGGACGAGGGATGTGATTCTTGGAATATCATCCTTTGGATAGAAGGAAAGATCCATGGATGAATCTGATTGATTCAGCAGAAGCGATCCTTCCACATGATCAGCCATGTTGGTTTCGTTCATAGAGATTAATCGTTCTTGATCTCCACTTAGTCCAGAGAAGTCATCGTAAAACAATCTCAGCCACTTCACCTGCAATCAATTCAACAAAACATTTAATTTCTCCTATTATCATTCTTGTTATGTTGGTGTTGTTATTAGGGTCAAGATTTAATTTTAACAATGAAGCTTTTTTTTCATTAATCGTTCTGCACAATTAAATTTCAAAGGATACAAATAAACAATATCTTTCAAAATTAAAATAATTTTAGCAATTTCAATAAATTGATCAAGATATCCATATCTTTTTCATATGAGATCCACTTGTTCTTCATTCAGCTCTACGATAGAGGCTTGGATCTATTTAACATAATTGTTAAAATTACATTATATTTTTAAAAAAATTGTGTGTACTTTTGTGGTCTTTAAAATTCAATTATATCGTAAGGTCATAGCAAAAAAAATTTGCTGTTAAGTTTGCACATTATCCATTGTTGTTGCAGTTCTTATTATTGTTTGCTTTCATGTGTGTGTATATATATAGACATAAGAAATATATACTTGCCCAGGTTGGTGCAGATGCTAAAGCAATTCTGGCTCTGGTGATGATCCAAAATTGGCCTAAACCTCCAAGAATAGCGTAGAAGAGGTCCGAGTTACTGTCACGAGAACATGTTACTTCTTCTCCTAAACCTGCCGTAATTAACGTGGATTTTGATCAAAAAATATTATTATTTAATAATTTAAGTAATTAAAGTACTAATCAGAACAGTATTAAAGAAGGACTACCGATCACGTCAAATTTTAATTTAAAAAAAAACGTACAAAAGAATATCTGCTGTCTCAATTATTGCAGCGTGCTATGTTAAGTAACCTTACAACACAACCAAATTGCATTGTAAGAGCCCTCCTCAAAAACCATACAAGAGTTGATTTCAGCTTAATGAATGATTAATTCAATTCTTTATTAATGAACAACATAATACTACTATATTATTTCAAAATATTCTTGACCTCTGTAAAGAGATATTGGTCAACAGGATTATATTATATATATATATAAAGGGAATGCACACCATTCCTTCTTCGTGCATATTGATTAGTGCCAACTAAACATTTGATTATGTCGCTATATATTTTTTAAGGTAGAATTAATCAATTAAGGGATACAATTTGCTGTCGCAATCCTTTGATGATGTATGTTTAACCAATCATTTACATGTAATCTGGATTAATATCCGGTGAAGTCACGTGGCAGTTACGTACATATATCTGTATTTTATTTATTTTGGGTTCATGAAATGCTTCTTTTATAATTAATGTTTTTTTCCAAAGCCGACAAAGCATACATATATTGAAAACAATAGGATAATAATTGTACTTTAATGAATCGTAAAAAACCGCAGTTCAACCCTTTTGTTTTGGTCGTATGGTCTCAGCCAGATATATAGATATAGTTGGGAAAATGACAAACAAGTTCTAAGTAAGACACTTAAATACAAAATGGTCTCAAACATTTGTATTAAATACAAAATGGTCTCAAAAATTTACAAAATTACAAAATAGTCCCAAAGCTGCTGAGGTTGTAAATTAAGGCTGATGAGATTGTAAATGAAGGCTGCTGAGGTTGTAAATGAAGGGTTGCTGAGGTTGTTAAAGGTTATTTGTCATTAACAACCTCAGCAGCTTTGGGACCAATTACCATAAGGTCCCAGAAATAGCTGCTGAGGTTGTAAATGAACGCTTCTGAGGTTGTAAATGGAGGCTGGTGAGGTTGTTAAAGGTTGTTTGTCATTAACATGGTCCCAAAGCTGCTGAGATTGTAAATGAAGGATGCTGAGGTTGTAATAAAGGCTGCTGAGGTTGTTAATAACAAGTAACCTTTAACAACCTCATCATCCCTTCATTTACAACCTCAGCAGCCTTCATTTACAATATCAGCAGCTTTGGAACCATTTTGTAATTTTGTAAATCTTTGGGACCATTTTGTATTTAATGCAAATGTTTGGGACCATTTTGTATTTAAGTGTCTTACTTGGGACCTGAGGGTCATTCTCCCTAGATAGTTCCCAATCCCATCATCATATTCCCACACCAAAAAAGAAATTTTAAAGGTGACTAACTGATTGATCTAATTTTGTCAAAAACCAAAATGCGTACATAATTAACCACCGAGTATTGGGGTGCAGCGGTCAAGGCGGTTGTCACTTCTCAGACGAACAAGAGTTCGATTCCTGGAACAGCGCTTGAGGGTAGGGGATACCCACCCTTGGTACAAAGCACCTTAAAGGCACCGGCAAACCTACGTTCATTGGAGGGGGTGCAACCGCACCTCTTGACTTCCAAAAAATTAGATATATATTAGTACTATGTGATTTATTTTGCACCCACTCATTTGATAATTTTGAACCCACTAAATTTTTGCTCAAATTCTTATCAAAAGATATTAAGAATAAGTCTCACTTATCTTCTTAAAAAATAGTTTGCACCCCTAAATCAGGGTCCTGGGTCCGCCACTGCTTAAAGGGGTGCGTCAAAGTATTCCCCACTCCGGATTAGTCGGTTGCCCTGGGTTACTGGTCTAATTGAAAGAAGGCTAGGGACTCAGGAAAAAGTGTTGAATACCATGGGATTCCGAAGTGCCAATGGGCCAATTGCCTGTTGTTAAAAAAAACGCATACATAATTTTATTGACAGACTAAACATTCAAGGAACATCTAACAAAGGATATGTTTGGTTAACTTGCATAATTTTTTAAGAAATATAATTGAAGTCAAAGTGATTTAATGTTTTCAAAATTTCAAGGGTCGAAGGAAAACTCGGCGTTATAATTTTATATGACATTTAAAGAAAAGTAAGGGTGATATATACTTCAAATGAAATAAAGAAAATATACACATTGTTTCTAAAACAAAATTAAGGTGTTAGAAAACTTAATTAGTGATTAATTAATTGATAGTTAAGGAAATAAGGCTTACTGAAAGTAGAAATAATGGTGTATAAATTAGGGAACCGAACAGGGGTGAAAGAGGGTACGTCAAAAATATTAATTAAATAGTAACAGTTTTATGAATATTTGAATCCATCAATTATGGATCGAAGACTCGACACTGGTCAAAAACTTAGAACGAATATGAATTTTAATGAAATGCATAAACTTCAAAATGTCACATTCAATATATAGTTTATCAAATATGACCAACTATTTTTTTTTTTGGTCAGGAATATGACCAACAAACTTATTGCTTGGTCAGGAATAATATGACCAACTTTTCTAACATCTCATTTCTTTTTTCATGAATATTTCCGCCTTTAAAAATCTGCTACGGACAAACAAAAGGTGAGTGTGAGTGTGAGTGTGACTAATATATAAAAGTTTCATTACGTAAATAGCGTAATTAACTAAAATTAATCTCTGACTATCAGAATCCTATATATTATTATATGCAATCAAACGACATGACATATATATCAACCTTAATCATGACAAATTCTATTTGAAGTTGTTACTGGGTTCGTTTAAAAAAGCGGTAGAGAAGTACTTTTACGTAGGTCGAGATAAATATGTGAAGTAGATTATCTCATTTTGCGGAAAAATAGGCATATTTAATTTTTGAAGTATATATATTTAATGAGGTAAAGCAGTTAATCAGAAAACTATTAAATTTTTAGAAAGAGTTAATGAGTTTATAAATTTGTTGTCCTGTATTGAAAGTCGCTTATAAATGTAACTGGCTTGGCATTGTACAGTAATAAAACCAAGATTTGTTTTTTTTCCCTTGTAAGTAATTAAAAGGCCAAATCTTTCTTGATGATCATACTAATTTATTAATTGATTACTATATGGTCGGAGATAAAGGATTATAGTCAAAAACTTGACGATTTCATTTTAAATTAACTGCTGACTGGCACAATTCTATTATTATATTACATATATTAGCGATATAATTTGTCAAAGTCAACAAGTATTTTATTTTGTGAGACGTCTAACATACCATATATATTGAGATCGTTCCAGCCTTCGAAATTTCTTTACTTTTTTTTTGGAACAACGTTCTCGCCCCTCAAGGGACCATATTTCTATGTAATTCTCCACAAATAATAATAATAATTATCATGCATAAATTTTCAATCAATTCGTATATATATCTTTTCTCGGATTTAAGTTTCTCTGATTTTCCTTGACCAACATATGATCGATTGTGACAAATATTTCGATCGAATCCGCAGAGAAAAGACACAAGATTTTTCTTACTTTGATGAAGACGACTCAAGAATATTAATAATTAATTATAGAGTCTATTTATAGATCTTGTTAGAGAGTTTGCGCAATCATGCATCTAGGTAATATTTTAATCCCAATTACGCACTGTAATTTATAGTGTATCAAATATTGTAATTGATCATAAGCAGCCTTGTCTGCTATATTATAAATATACAATAATTTAAAAATGATGATCTTATATATAAATATACATTAATTTAAAATATCTTATATATATATATACTCTCTCCAAAACTCATGTTCTATAATGTAATGATATAATTAATTATTTTCTAATTATGAAGATAACATTTCACTATTACATCGATGATTATTTAAGAAAATCAATCATTAATTGAATCTCTATAATTTTGACTCAAGTATATAACTTGGGTAACTGAAGCTTAATTCGACTCAAGTATATAAATTTATAGTCCTTACATATAGATTTTTTTTTTGTTTACAAGGAATCAGGTAAAAGACTCAATTAGCACATAGCCTGTTTTTTCCAACGCCTAGCGCATCTTCGCTTAGAATCAGCATAAGTTCTTCAGTAGGTTCCTTCAGTAGATGACATCCGGATTGTTTTGAGAGGGCATAGTTCGCCAAGTAGTCTGCGCCACGATTGCTTTCCCAGAAGACGTGATTGAATCTCACTGTCCAGTCCCTTTGAAGGAGATGGTTTATTCTTCTAATCGTTCGAGCATGAGCCTGAGGCTTCGTTCCTGCATTGTTAATTAGCTGCATAGCAAGGAGACAGTCTACTTCTAAGATTACCTGTTTGCAACCTTTGTTCCAGGCCAGATCTAACCCATCAATGATACCCCATAGCTCTGCTTGAAGAGTTGAGCATCGTCCAATGTTCCGGTAGACACCTGTGATCCATACTCCATTTGAATCTCTAAGCAAACTCCCTGCACCCGCAATCCCACTTCCCCCTTTAACTGCTCCATCACAGTTTAGGGTTACCCACCCCTCCGGCGGTTTATGCCAAGCAATATACCTCTCAATTTTCATAGTAGGGGGGTTGGCCGGTTGGTTATTCTGGATAGCTTCATTGCTGTAGATTGCTAGTGATACTACCTCTCTCCATATATTATGGCTATTAGCCTTCACTTTCTAGAAGATGAACTTGTTTCTCACTTTCCAAAGTTTCCAACACATCAGGCCGAAGAGAGTGTTCCATCTGTACTTTCCACCGTCGATGGTGTGATGTTTCTTAAGGTTTGTAAAAAACCATTCATCAAACTCTTGGTTAAAGAAAGCAGTGATGTTATCACGGGGTACTACAGCATGCCATGCCTTCTTAGCTACTTCACAGTGCCTCAGTACATGGTCGACATCCTCTTTCGGTCCTTTGCATTGCTCACATCCTTCATTTCCACCCATGTGACGCCTGCAGCGTTCAACATTAGTAAGAAGGGCTTTCTTAGCTGCTAGCCATAAGAAGGTGCGAACTCGTTGCGCTCCATCCCATTTCCAAATATTTTCCCATTTGCCATCCGTAAGTTACCAGTTTATGTCTTCCAACAGAGAGTAGGCTGAACTGATAGAGAAGTTTCCATTACTTGATCTGTCCCAGACTAAGCTCGCTTCCCCATCATCTTCTTGGGGGGAAATGGTACCCATAATGAGGGAAGTAAGGCACTCTGGTAAGTCTTTTTGAAAAAGATCATGTTTCCATTGTCCCTGATTGTCAATAAAATTGATGATTGGTAGCTGAGACTCCTCATAATTGATTGGTCTGGACGCAAGGTGTTTTAGAGGGCCCATGTCACCTAGCCAATTATCATCCCAAAATCGTACCTGTTTCCCATCCCCTATATCCCATTTGACCCCAATCATCACGTCTGCCCAGATCTTCCTAATATTCCTCCACAAGTGGGATCCTCCCTTTGTTTCCATCAGTGATTTCATATGTCCGTCCCAATTGTATTTTTTCCTCAGCACTTGGGCCCAGAGAAGATTTGGTTGGGAGAGCAGTTTGAAGCCAAGTTTCATTAGGAAGGCCCTGTTCTGAGATTCAACATGTTTTAAACCACACCCACCACTGTTATATGGTTGACAGACCTCCTCCCACCTGATCAGGCTGATCTTTGTGTGTTCCTCCGTGCTTCCCCAAACAAATTTCCTAACTATTCTTTCAATACGGTTGCACAAGCCTGATGGAAGTTTTGTTGATTGCATAGTATAGGTAGGTATGGACATGAGGACAGTTTTGGCTAGAGTGATCCTGCCAGCCAAGGAGAGAGATGCTGCACTCCACCCAGATAATTTCTGTTTCAGCTTGTCTTCTATATAGTTGTATGTGCCTTGGGTGACTCGTTTATGGAGAAGAGGGACACCGAGATATTTCCCCAAGTCATTGCAGGTTTTGAATCCCAACTTTTCACTAATAAACTCAGCGTGCGGGCAAGGAACATTTTTGGAGAAAAATATCTTAGTTTTGGAGTGACTAACCTTATGTCCTGAGCTTTCACAAAATTCAGTGAGAGTCCTTTGGATCAGGTCTACTTGGCTGGAGTCTGAGGAGCTAAAGAGTACCAAGTCATTAGCAAAAAACAGATGTGATAATGGGGGCCCTTTTCTGCCTAAACAGATAGCTTCCCACTTCTTCTTGGTGACTAGTTCAGTAATCCTTTGTGATAAACGCTCCATGCATAGTACGAAGATGTAGGGTGATAACGGGTCGCCTTGGCGAATGCCTCTAGTAGGCTTGAATTCCTCAGATTGTGTCCCATTCCAAAGAACCCTCATCCTACATGTGGTGATACATAACATAATAGCCTGGATGAGCTTAGTAGGCAGACCTGCATCCACCAACGTGTCTTCTATGAAGTCCCAGCGTAGTCTGTCAAATGCTTTCTCAAGGTCCACTTTGATGGCCATCCATCCTTTCCTGCCACCTTTGGACCTCATAGAGTGTATTACCTCTTGGGCTACAATAACATTATCCATGATATTCCTACCTGAGATAAAACTTGACTGGTTTGGCAAAATAAGGTCAGGGAGATGCTTTTTAAGTCTATTAGCCAGAGTTTTGCTCACCACCTTGTAGAGCACATTACATAGGCTGATAGGTCGGAATTCTTTGAGGCTTTCAGGTTTATCAACCTTAGGGATCAATGTGATTAGTGTCTGGTTTAAGGCAGGGTCTAGTTCCATGTTATTAAACACCTTAGTTGCCATATTATGAATTGAGGAACCCACGACCTCCCATTGACTTTGGAAAAAGGCAGCATGTAAGCCATCTTTACCTGGCGCTTTCAATGGTTTCATGTCGAACAAAGCTTTGTGGACCTCAGCTTCTGAAATATCTGATTGTAATCTCGTGTGTTCAGCATCCATCAGTTTTGGAAATTTTCCTCTGGTGTAATAAAGGGGGGCATTATTACCTTCTTTAGTATATAATGACTTAAAGAATTCCCCAGCCAATCGCTGAAGTGTTTCCTGCTGTGAGCACCAATTCCCTTCATCATCTCTTAGTGCCATGATTTTTTTCCCCTACTTCTGCAGATTGTTCTTGCATGGAAATAAGCCGTATTCCGGTCACCAAAGTTGATCCAGTCGTCTCTTGCTCTTTGAACCCACAGCAGGTGTTCTTGATCACAAACGGATTCAAATTCTCTGCGTAATTCAATTTCAAGCCGCGTGAGGGATTCAGATTCCTGATCTTCCAATTTTTTTCTGAACTCCATTCAGTCGAGCCAACAGCCTTCTTTTCTTTTGAGATATGTGTCCAAACACGTGTTTGTTCCAGGTCTTAGCCCTTTCTGTGAATCGATGGATATTATTCATAATGGCCTTCTCGGAGGCCCAACTACTTTTGACAAGGTCTTTGAAGGAATCGTGAGTTGATCAAGCAGTAAGGTAGCGAAAATTACCATCAGTATTTGGGTTAGGCGTTCCTTTTTTGCAGTTAATCAATATGGGTCTGTGATCTGAGCTAATTTTTGGGAGATGCCTTACATAGGAGCCTTCAAACAGTGAGCCCCATGCAAGGTTTCCCAGGGCCCTATCTAACCTCTGTAAGAGGGTACCTCTACGCCATGTAAATTTGGGTCCATTGAAGCCCAGGTCCATTAGCCTTTCCTGCTGGACAAAATTGTGGAAATGTTCGCAGCCTCTTGCCCGTTCACTCACACCCCCTCTTCTGTCATCATTGTTAAGGATGGCATTAAAATCTCCAGCTAATAGCCATGGATTTTGCCTTTCATTCATGACCATGTGTAAATCACGCCAAAGCTCAAGACGAGTACTGCTCTGCGGGCTGCCATATATCGCTGTGAAATAGAAGTCTGTTTCATCATATGGAGTGCTAACTCTAGTATGGATGAACTGTTGATGACTCATTTCTACTGTCACCTCCACTGAATTATTCCATAAGACCCATATGCCACCAGAAAACCCTGTTGCCTCCACTCTATGGGAAAATTCATAACCTGTGTGTTTAATAAAGTTGTCTGCTTTCACACCCGAGATGCGAGGTTCCACTAATACAAGAATACTAGGTTTGTGCTCCACCACAAAGTGCATCAAAGTATTTCGAAACTTGGGTTTTGCTGCCCCTTGGCAGTTCCAGGCTAATATTTTAAATTCCATAGAAAAGGAGGGATCAGGCATCCAAATCTTCTCCCATACCATCCTCTTTATCGTGACTCTGTTGATCCTTGAGAGTCTTGTTTTTGCTACCCATGCCATTGTGTGCATCAATTGATTGGGTGTTCAACGTCTCTTTGATGGCTTCCATGGCCTCTGCAGACATGGATCTTGAACTTCGGTTTTTCCTGACCCCCAGGTTTTTGGAGATGGAAGATTGTAGTCTATGCCCCCGGGGTTTTGATCGTTTGTCAGGAGGCTTAGGGTCCAAATTTTCCTTTCCTGTTTTCAAGGGAGGAGCCGCAAACTGGTCGCTGTCTCTTTCGTCCACAGTTGCATTTGAAGCATTTCCGTTTTCCAATAGGGCTTCACGTCCCCTACTAACTTCCACTATTGAGTGCTTTTCTTTTTCCAAAGTGGTTTGGCCTCTTCGTAGCTGAAATGAAGGTGATTGAAACAGAGATTCACTCGATGATGTTCTACTTTTGATTGCGTTTCCAACCCCTTGGGAGAGGGCAGGCTTCCAATGTACGTTCTCATTCGAACCGCTATTCTTTTGGTTGCTCCTACTGCCGCTACCCTCCTCCACAAACCTTCTGGTATTAGGTTGGTATCTGTTCATCGATCTTTCATCTGTCAACTTTTCTTCAAGATTACGTTGTGCTTTTTTCCCAGCCGAGATATCTTCCTTTAGTGATGTTTCCTTATCCTCATAGTTGTTGAGGATGTTAAATCGGGACCCTCCTCTATTTTTCAATTCCTTAGGCTTCAATTCCTTCCCTTTTGGATGCCAGTCCCGTCTTCTATGCTGTTTGGGTGCCTTCATCCATTCGCCGTATGTGTCTTTGCCATCTATTCTGGCTGAATCTACCGCTGCTGATGTCTCTTCCATCATGGGTACTGTTGTATTGCCATTCTTTTCGCCGTTAGTTTCCTGATTCTTGCCCTCCACGTAATCACCTCTGGTTTTCTTCTCTTCCCTTTCTTGGCAATCTTCTTTTAGATGTCCATATTTCCCACATCCAAAGCAAATTAGCGGCAGCCCTTCATATTCAACACGGTATATTCTGCCATCGATTTTAATCTGTGGGATTAATGCTTGTGTCAGGTCGATGATCACTCTGAGTCTCGCATATTTGCCCCGTCCTCTAGTTTCCGTGTTATAGTCAATGCGTATGACTTCCCCCAGCAGCCTGCCAATTGCCCTTAATGCACATTTGTGATAATATCGAAATGATAATCCTGGGATCCTAACCCACGCCATGACACGAGATACGCCAGTCGTTGCAGGGTCAAAGTCCAAGGTCCATGGTTGAACTGTCAGATAGGTTCCAAAGATAACCCAAGGCCCTTCACGCAAGATCTTCAGGTAATCGTCCTCGCGGTCGAAAGATGCCAAGAAATAGTTCCCTTCTATGTCTGTTAGCTGAAATGCCCCCTTAAGATTCCATATCACCGGTAGTTTCCACATCAAGTCTTCATAGCGCACAGATCGCCCTAAAAGGCTGATAATTAATGTTTGATTCATCCCTTCCACCAGGTGTTTCCGGATCTCCTCAGAAAAATTGATCGTGGGAATTATGCCCTCTTTGCTAATCTTGTAGTCAGCGTCAGTTATCTTGAGAGATTAAAGACATTTGAGAGATTAAAGACTATAATTTAAAATATGAGAGATTGAAACTAAAATAAAAGTAATTAAAGCATTAGCACTTTAAAAAATCTCATTGTAAACATCATTGGATAGTCGGCATATGTTTGATCTCATTGGTTTTCTGAGTTCCCATGTAGTTCCATGTAAGAATGTTTGAAAAGTGCATTTTGTAACTCTATCTTTAATACTTAATATAAAAATCAATTAATTTTTTTTGAAAGGTTAAGGAAATTAACTAATTGATATATTTATTATTTTTCTCAACTAATTTACTTGATATATATATAAATTGATTATGTATATAAATATTTTAAAATACATATTATAATTAAATAATTTATTCTTTTTATATCTTAAAAAAATAATTTACTTTTACATTAAATATCAGAGATAACACACGGTGCATCATCCTTGCAAAAACTCTAGCCATGCACAGGAGTGGATCCATTCTCAGTGTTTAATTTTTTATTTTGCTAGTGAATATAACGCGGAACTCTTTTTTCCCCGCACGATTACAAGTAACAACTACGTGCCTGTTTGGGAAGCCATTTTCCCAAACGGTGCACGTAAGCCGAGACAAAACCATCTCGAAATCTGTAAAAACCATCTTGAAATCCATAAAAACCATCTTAAAATTCGTAAAACCATCTCGAAATTCCCAAAATGCCTC
>JANTPZ010004592.1:0-36099 GCA_025593235.1 Vachellia pachyceras | reverse complement strand
AATACTTAGAGAACATATATAGGAGCAGGAAAAATTAGAGAATTAATCTTCAATAAATACGGATTTTGATGGTCTCACATTGATCATATGATTAAATTTTATTCAAAAAGTATTTGTGAAAAAAGTAGTCATCTAAATTCATTGAAGAGTAAATGATAATTACAATAATTTGTTGTTGGAAATGACAATCTAAAAGCTCCTAAAAGTATGAAGGTCGCGTCACCTTGAGTACGGAGGGAAGCAGTGAGGAATTGTCGCCAATGGAATGAAGCCACTAAATAATTGGGCTTGTTTGGCAAAGCGTTTCCAAAAGCTAAACGCACATTTAACAATGTTTTTCTGTAAAAAGAGATAATCTCATTCACATATTTATTTTGACTTGCGTAAAAGTATTTCCCTATCACGTTTCCAAATAGGCCCAATAACTTTTGGAAGTGAAGGATTTGAAATCAATAAATGTCTAAAATAAATTGTAAAATATAAGCCAAACCATCTATCTATTCATCATGCTTCTCTTTACTATTACTGTTCCTATGAACAATATTGACTAATTCTACATCCAACTGTCACGCCCTAAAATTTAGAGGTGATTGGTACGGGTTAAGAGAGATCTTAAACTCCGTAAGCCTTCCGTTTAAAAATAATACCCATATCGTTTGCCAAATCGCCAATTAATACCATAAGTTAAATTGTATATAATGATATATATGTCATTATCAAAATGTGATAAAAGCACATGGATCTCACCTATAGTTTATGTGCAGCTTCTAACCTTCAAAAATAGTGCATACACATAAGTTTTAATATATGTCAAACCGCAGCCACAAAATAAACCAATATATTTCATAACAACAAGGAAGCTCTTCAATGTTCAACTAGAGGTATAGGGTCAACCGGACAATCTGAAGCCAAAAATAAATTTCCCGTGAAAGTCCCAAAAATATAATTGTCTAAATTTAAGAAAGTAATCTAAATGATTCAACTAGAATAAATATTGTAATAAAAAATCTTAGTTTCCACAGGGTATAATCAAGTTACATTTAAATTGCATAATAAATTACTTCTCAAAAAATTTCAATTACATAGCAAAACCACTTGTTTGAGAAAATCGATTTAAAAATAATATTCAATTCTCAAATTTTTGTAGGACTTCAACAGAACAAAATATCAGGCATAGACGCACAATTCAAGAGGGTAAATAACCAGGCCCAGTTTGAGGCTACGAAAATGGGATGAGCACACAATTCAAGAGGATAAGTAACCAACATGCTTGGCTTGAGACCAAGAATAACAGGCGTGAATTGATACCCATGAATAACAGGAGTGGGTTGATACCCATGAATTACAGGTGAGCTCATAATTAACTATGGTGCACCAAGGACTAACAGTACTGCTGATAAGTCCAAATTTTGTATGAAGAAATTTCACTTAATATCGACCTCTTTGTATGTTATTTGAGCTTAAATGAGTCAATTAGGTTTCTGGGGATTTTATATTTTAAGTGTGGAGGAATTGAAATAATTATATCGTATCAGGTGATGATTGCCCATGTTGTTGAGTTGGAGAATTGATTATTATCATTGTTTATTCGTGTGTTTCATTTTCTATTTCTTTTATCAAATTTATTTCAATTATTTTTATTTAAAAAAACCAAAAAAGTATTTTAATTTCAGTTTAGGTTACTCGCATTCAATTATTAGGAATTATTTCATTGCCGACTCCTCAAAGTGAATACGACCCAGATTGGTGCTATACTACATTAATTCGGTTAAATTATTTTTAACGCTGATCTAAGATGACTAAAGGTCCCTCGTCACTCACCACACACCATCAGCCTCCAGAACTCGACGGAGCTTTTCGCTCTCTCCCTCCGCACACGATGCAACATTAACTCCACACATAGCTGCCTCTTATTGCTGCTCCAAACCTCGCATCCTCGTTCTATTCGCTGTCTCCACCGTTGTAAACACTACCAAATCACACACGCGAAAGACGTGGCGAAAGCGTTAGGAAGTTTCATCATTCTGAGCGGTACGATTTCATCAAAGAGGAGTGTTACTTTTCTCTGTTGTACAGATCTGATCCTAGCAACAGAAGCTCACGATCTCAAGCACGTAACTAGCGTTAGAATCCACCAGGATGTTATTTGAGTCCCAGCACGTTGCTGCTGCCGTGGAGACCATTATGTGTAGCTAATTCTCTTACCCCCATAGGAGCTGTGATTGAGCCAAAGCTTCATCTAGTTAGGGAGTGCATCATTCTTCATTAAAACATTCTTTTCAATTCAATTCTTGAACTCATGATGTATTGAGTAGGGACCTGAATAATGATTTAGATTTGTTATTAACGCTAGTTCATTTGATATGGTCAAACTACATCCTCGGACGATAAATTTTTTGTTATAGAGTAGCTTTTATCTCAAACATTATCTTGATTAAGATTGTGATTGTGTAACAGTGAATGATTCATGAGTAATATTGATTGATATTATTGTTGGAAGTGGCTGAGTATATTTGTTTGGCACCACCGTGAAATTAGTGAAAGGAAATTATTATGTGAACTCATAATTAAAAGAGGCAATGAAGGCGGAAATCACATAATTCATAGTTTACTTTCATGTTCCAGTTTTAAAGCATTTCAAAACAGGTGACAAGAAAAACCACATAAACAATAACTTAGATAATGATTTTTGTTTGCTTTAGAGTATAATGACAGAACATCATGTCCTTTAATTTTGTGAAATTAATTTGCCAAATAATTACTTAGAGACAACTTAAGCTCCTTAGAGATCGACCTTGAGGTTGTGCCACTAATTGCATAATTTTGAGTATTAAATTTGACCTTCAAACGATTAAAGATCAACTGCTGTTAGCAACCAGCGTTCTATGTTCAGTCCTCTCAAAAACATTTTCAAGCATGCATGGGATTAACTTCTAAACCACTTCTAATGATAAAACTATTTTAGAATAATTTGCAATAGGGATCCCATTATGAAAAGTTTACAAACAATATCTCAAAACTATTCTCAAGCATGAATAGAGTATATATCAAAACCATTTTCAAGCATGCATAAAGCATGAAAGTATTATTTCTTTTCGCCATCTCTATGCATGAATTAAAAGTCCAAAAGTCTTTCTTTTGGCTTTCGCATTTAAATATTCAATTCGAACAACATTGGAAACAAATAAATAACAACAAATAAATCCATCAAACCTTTCTCTTCATAACATAAATGAGAAGATCAAATAATTCCTATAGTCCTTTATTAATGAAACCATGTTCAAAATGTGGTAACAAATATATAAAATATAAAGATAGTACAACATGGTTTATAAAACTATAATGGGACACTATTCACTCAACTATCATGCTCTTAACATATAAATCATTTCTTTCCTTCAGCTTTTAACTCTTCTTCTTCTTGTTTTTTCTAACAATAATATGTATACAATACTCAATTAGCACCAATAATGCTTCTAAATTTATAACGAGATTTGTAAAATCATACCATATTCAATAAGATTCTGAATGTAATGGTTTAAGTGTCCATTTAAAGCTATCTACATCCTCTTCTAAAGAAAATTACCATTCAAAATTTATTATCAACCCAAGTTCCAAAATTAGTACTCCAAAGTTCTAATTATTTGCCCACCTTTTTCAGATTTCCAGATTCCAAACCCAAATTCTGATAATTCATAACTTATAATTTACTTATCCAAAAATTACATTCAAGGCTCAATTTAAAGCTTATCATGAGTACTATTTGCTTGCCAAATTTCATGGTTAACAAAGACCATTTAGCTAATTCAAAACCTACCCAAAGTCTGCCACTTCATCAGAAAAATTTTGTTTTCCAAGACTTTCTGAACCAACTTGAAAAATTCATAACTCACACTCCACTCATTCATATAATGTGTTCTATGACTTTCAAAGCTTGACATGTGCATTAAAAGCTCACAAAATTTTAGACACAAGAGAGGCCAATTACCTGGGTTTTATGTCATCTAAAATTAGTGACTTATATTAGCAACTTAATTTCCTGATACATCTTGTGCTTCACTTTTCCCTTGTCTAGTAACCCAAAGTTCAAATTTAACTCAGAGTAATGAATCTGGACCCAATTAACGTACTTAACAAGCCATTGAATTCTTAAACTCTTCCTTTTGCCTCAGAACTTTTGGGAAACAAAATTATGTCCTTGAAAAATGAAGAACTATTTCGATTCTTCACAAAACCAATAATTCAAAACACATGCAAGCACCCATTAAACTTCCAGACCTCAATTCACAGTGTGTGTATATAGCTACATAAGCACCAATACACACACACGCGCACGCACGCACACACACATATTTACCTCACCATAAGCTTTATTCTCAACTCCAACATTTCCAACCTTAATATCAACATTAAAATAATCATTTTAAACCCTTCATGCATGCTTTAATCAGAAAATCACAGAGAACAAAGGTACTGTTCACATGAACAGTGACATCAACAATACCAAGAGCTTCAGTTCAATAAATCCTCAAAACAATTCAGATCAAGTTTTTCATATAATTTAAAAAGTTATAATCTTGCTTATAACTTCATTTAATTAATAAAAGCCTTACTTTTTCTAATCCTAATTTAACCCTTGAAATCCCAAAACCACTAAGATGAAGAAATCTGAGGGTAGTAGAAGCTTTAGAAGATTTACTTGAACACAAATCCTTCCTAGCATAAGCTAACGATGAGCTCCTCCGGGTGAATTTGACTCGAGGGTGAATTCCGTCCAACCCAAGAAGGATGAAACGGAAGAATGGTGATGAAATGGTAGAACTATGAAGGCAATAAAGAATAAGTTTTGTTGTCACCAATAATGCTCCATAATTGTGTGTAACTTATGTAACCTCTCTTTAAGAGGTTTTAATACATTGTCTGGCCTCTCACTAGTATAAATAGAAGGTCCTTTGGATTGTAAGAGCATACAAGAAATAAGCAGCTTGAGTTGGGTAGCAGTAACTCATCTTCCAGTGAGAGCCATTGACAACGAAGGCCGAGATTCCACCATTGGGACATTAAGGTAGAAATCTCCAACTTTAAAGGAAAGCTTCAACAAGATGAATTTATAGATTGGCTTCACATTGTTTAGCAGATATTTGGATACAAGGAGGTTCCAGATGACCATAAAGTCAATATTGTCACCCTCAAACTCAAGAAGCATGGCTCTATATGGTGGGAAAACCTTAAACGGAAGCAAGTATGTGAGGAAAGTCCAAAATTGAGACATGGGAGAAAATGAGACGTTAGCTCACTAGGAAGTTCCTCCCGGAACATTACCACTAGGATAATAATTTCATCCAACTACAGAATCTCCAGCAAAGGTCGTTGTCCATCGAAGAATATGTTAGAGAGTTGAAAAACTTATGATGAAGTGTGATATTCAGGAGAAAGAGGAACATATAATAACTTGTTACCTCGCAGGAACATCAGCAGCCCAGTCCAACTTCAGTAGTATTGTACCTTAGATGATATGATCCGACTATCTATCCAGGTTAAGAAGTAGGTACCTAAGATGTCTTCTTTCCAACTTCCTCCTCTAAGGGTTATGTTGAGGATTGTAAGGTAGAATTTTAGTAGGCCAACTTCCAAGACAAGCTGCAGTCAAGCGCTATGTGCAAGCCATACACAACGAAGGATTCTAACACTAAGGCGATCAAATGCTTCAAATGTCGAGGACTCGGCTGTAATATCCCAAATTTCATAAATGGAAATAAAGGCCAAACTTATGAATTACGAAATGATTTAAGGCCTCATAGATAAGAAAAATAGAAAGGAAAATGTTTATAGACAAGAAAGGATGATCGACTAAGTTCCTATTCTTGAGGATTTTAAGTAAAATTGACTAAAGGGAAAAATGGTCATTTGGCCTAATAATAAGGGTAAAATGGTCATTTTGAATAAAAAGGCCTAGGGCATAAAATGTCATCAAATAATAAGGATATTTTGGTAATTTGGTCAAAAATCAACCAAAAGTCAAAGTCAACCAAGGGTAAGGTAGGAATTAAGAAAGAGTAGAAAAAGTGATGTAATTTTGGTAATTAAGAAAGAAATAAGAAGGTAGTGGCATTTTCATAAATAAGTGGAAAGTAAGACAAGTAATGGTATGTTCGTAATTAAAGGATTTCAGAGTTAAGGATGAATTGAGAACTAATTATTTGAGGTAGCAAGGGTTTTCAAATGCCGGAGACCCAAACTGAGAAAATTTTAGTTGGGTCATAAAATAATTAATAAAATTATTACCCGGTGTGTGGTGTGGGCAGTTTTAAGGTATGGAGAACAACAATGCTCGAAAGCCCCGAAAAAGTATTTTGTTAGGAAACTAATTACGAATAATTCTGGAAGAATTTGGAGGAATGGAAAATGGTTGGAGTATCAGGGAAAAATATAGAATTTTTCCATGCCCTTAAGTCAAATTGGCCGTTGGAAGCACATTTTACGGTGTTGCACGTAAATCGAGGAATCCTAACGAGTTACGAGGGAAACCTGGAGATGTTTTGGGTTAGAACATGATGCCACCTAGGCAAGGAGGCCTAGGGAATGGTGTCACATGAGAGAGAAAGTCTCTAGAAAAGTAAAAAGATAATTACCCGTTTAAAGGATACTTTACGGAAATGTGTTCCACCGGATCAAGTAACTGGATAGTAAATGATTTAGTTAGCTATCTAAGTCATTAAAGGAATAGTTGGGAGCATTAATTACATCTTTTTAAGCCACCACAAGAGCTTGACATGTGGCAAGATCTCAAGCTTTAAAGACAAAACTTAGCCATTAAGTTCTAATCCACACCCTTCATCATTTTAAGAGAACATTTAATTGGATAATTCTCCATTATTCCCTTCATATTTCCGCCACTCTCTCCCTCTATCATGGTCTGAAATTTTCTCTCCATCCAAGCCAAGAGAAAATGCCATTTTTTCTCCCAAGAAGAAGAAGAGAGAGCTCACATACAAAGGTAAGCTTACAACCAACCAAAGCAACCTATTTTCTTTAGTCTTGCAACTTCTACAAGTTTATTGGTTTAGTTTCTTTCATAAATCCTCTCTTTGATGAGAATGGAAAACTAGAGTTATTGAGTTCCAAAATGAAAAGAGATGGATTTTGAGAAAACTAAAGGTTGCAAAACACTCATTGACTGTTAAGAAGTCTTTTGATGCATGTTTATGCTTGTTATGGTTGTTGATTATTGTTGGTGGAATTTTTGGAAACCCTAAGAAAAGGGGGAGGTGCTGTCCATTTGAGGTCTTGTAGGGGAAAGAGGTGTTTGAGTCATATGATGCTTGAATCATGATTTGGAAGCAAGAATACACAATAATTCATAAGCAAAAGTTGAAAAATCCAAGAACCCTTCTTTTTCTGTTTTTTTTGAAAATATTTAAAAAATAGAATGAGTGGGATTTTGATGATTCTAATGCTTCCAATGGCTCTAAAATGATGTTTTTGTAGGGTAAAGCTAAGAGATGGATTTTAGAAGCCTTAAGGGCCATAAAAATAAAGTCTTGAACTTTTAGGACTCCTAGAAAACCAAAAGGAGGTTTTGTGCGTTTTTGCAAGTTTTATGACATACTGATGGTTGAATGTTCATATGAATATTATGTCATGATCTTTAGGGATTTGAGACCCTCAAGAGCACACTTGGAAGGGATTCAAGAGAACTTTGAAGTTCAAGTAAAAAGGAAAGCAAAGCTAAAGGTAGCAAGACTACTAACTCTTCAAAGCTATTTTATGAACTTGTGTGAATGGTGCATTGTTTTATGATATATGAGTATGTGTTATGTGTATGGTATTTGACTTTGGTTGCTATGGCCATATGCATGTTAATGTAATGTTTGAACATGTCACATGTATCTTGGTCATACACACTCCTTTAAAAGCATTATATGCACATTCACAAGTTTTTGTTAGTTAGTTTTGCTATTGGGATTTGCATAAATCTCATTATCCCCCAACTAACCTTATAGGTGGAAGCTCAAGCAAGGGTAAGAAAAATTTTATAGATTAATGAAGAAGATGCTCTTGCTTGCATGATTTTTGTATGAATATATGAGTTGCTAAACTCTCCATGAAGTTGATGTGATTGTAACCCTTAAACCCCAACATGGAGTATCATGTAAATATGTGATGATGCTTGCATGAAAATGGGCAAAAAGTGCTAAGGAATGGTAAATAAGTGATCATGCATGTTAGAGATGGGTTAATGAACCAAAAAGAAGTTTTGGTGAATTTTAAGAAAAGTTGATTTCCAAAGCTTAAGGGTTCCAAAGGCCCTGAAAAACTGATCGGTTTCACGTGAGAAATAAAAATAGCAAACGAGTTCCAAATGAGCTGAAACTTTCCAGTTAAATACTAAATATCCTGAGCTTTAAAATGATGTAAAGTTAGTGAAATTTGGATGTGTATTTTATGAGATATATTTTTTCAAAGTTAAGGAAAAAATCTGGGAAAAAGTGGAAGTAACCATTTGAGCTACCAAATTGACAGAATAAACTGATTCAAATGGGAAGTGATTGGAACCAATGAGTATTTTTCCCCTATATATCATTTAATAAAGAAAATTTAGAAATTGGAACCACTCCATTTCAATTTTTTTGGAATTAATTATGAATTTTCAAAGTTAGGCCAGAAATCTGAAAAATGGGCCAATGAACAGTAACAACGTTTTTAAAGAAAAAGAAAAATTTGCAAGTTCACTAAAAAGGCCAATTTGAGTCATCCAAAGCCCAATAGTGGTTCTAAAGTGGTCTAATATTAGGAAATAGGGAAAATAGGAGGTGTTATACTTGGTGGTATCAGAGCCTAAGGTTTTGGCTTATGAGCCCACAGTAAAAGTTTTTGGCATCCTTATTGCATTAATGTTGCATGGATGTGTGTTTAATGTGAAGTGTGAATGATCTGTTTAGTGCTCTATTGGTTGTGACTTGTGCTTGAGTAATTGATGAATTCATTTATGTTCTGAAATGAATGAATGTGAATAGCCAAGCATGAGTAGTGATAGCACTAAGATAACACAAACACATGATCCTGAGTACGAGGAGTATGATACGCATACCCCGGAGGCGAGTTTACACTCCGAACCGTCAATCAACAATGATGATCCTCGTGAGATGGAAGAGCCCATTAAAGAGGAAGAAAATCCACAAGCTAAGACGGATATGCTGAAGGAGAAGCGCTTAGGGAAGAAAAGAGTGATAGATGATCATTGGTTGGCAAAACCAATTGCTACCGAGCCGAAAAGGTCAATTAGACCAACAAGAGAAGGTCCTCCAAAGAAGGAATCATCCGAGATAGGGTCTAATATTGTAGAGTTAGAAACTGAGTCAGAGACTAAGAAAAAGTACCCTTTTGATCTCGGTAGGGAAATAAACCTACGAAGCATTTTGCGAATGCAAGCCAGAGAGATACAAGAGTCCACTGCCCAAAGAGGACACAATTTCTTTATAGCATGGATAGCAAGGGCCAGGGAAGTGTACGAGCTAGAGCAGTTGTTCTCGAATGTAGCAACAGATGTCGAATGGTCGATGGCAATGATAATGACCATTTCGGATCCAAAATTCTAGAGAGCTGCAAAATTTCACATCTTATGTTTCCCTATCCCTAGTTTTCTCGAATTCATAACAATGCTTGAGGCCCTTGTGTTTAAAATGTTTCCGGATGACTAAGTATTAGGGTTGCTGCTATGTACAAAAGACATATATGCGAATATAAGATGGTGTATTGTTTGCTTAGTATAACGGTGAGCACGGAAGTTAAAGTCATGATATTAATATAGATGTTCTTATTAAAGAATTGAGAAGAGCGAAATGGTGAGAACCGTAGAACCCAAAATGTTGAAGGACAATGGGTCAGGCTGTATAGGACAGCCCAGTGCAAGAGATACTGAGATTCACCCAATAGCAAAGAGTCATGGAATAACTAAGAGAACCAGGCTCGCCAAGAGCAAAAAAGTTTAGCAGAAAAAGAAATTACCATACAGGCAGCAGTAGCAACAGCCTTAGCCGATAAGAACCATAATACTCTACCACTTGGGCCAGTAGATTCTAATATCCCCTTAGCTCCAGTTAGGGCAAGATAAAAGAGATGATGTCCAATATCGAGTTAGTAAATTTAGTAAACATTACCCGTTCATATTAAAAGGAACCCTGGATGTTTAAGTCATAGAAAAGTGGAATACACGACCTGAAAAGTTTTTCAAGGTGATGAGCCGCCCTTAGAAATAAAGCCGAGCTAGCTAATTGTAAACTGGAGCAAGAGGCAGATAGATGATGATGGAATATAAAGCTGAAGATGTTTCCAAGATGGCTTTCCAGATGAGATACGGATACTATAAGTTCTTAGTGATGCCGTTTGGATTAACGAATGTCCTTGCAGTTTTCATGGATCACATGAATCATATTTTTCAGCAATACTTGGATTAGTTTGTTGTAGTCTTTATAGATGATATCCTAATGTACTCCCAATCTTTAGAGGAACATAAAAGACATCTGAGAATTTTATTAATGATTTTAAAAGAAAATATTTATACGCTAAGCTCAGTAAGTGTGAATACTAGTTACCGGAGTCCTAAAGTACCTGATCTTTCAGGAAGGAGTCATTGAAGACTACACCAAGGTAAAGGCAGTACTGAGATGGAATCGGTCTAGGACAATAACATAAGTGAAATTCCTAAGGCATGTAATCTCTCAGAAAGGAGTTGCAGTAGACTACGCCCACGTAGAGGCAGTACTGAGATGGAATCTACCTAGGATTGTAACCGAAATCAGGAGCTTTATGGGCCTAACGGGTAATACTAATGTTTTATACAAAAATTTTCTCGGATTGCTTTACCGCTGACTAAGCTCACTATAAGAATGATTCTTTTACGTGGGATGAGAAAGGTGAGGCTAGGTTTCAAGAGTTAAAGAGAAAGCTAACCTCGGACCCTGTATCGATAATCCCTGATCCAAAGGAGACATATGTGGTCTGTAGTGATGCTAGCAGGTACGGGCTGGGATGTGTTTTAATGCAACAGGGGAGAGTGGTAGCTTATGCCTCTCGGCAGTTGAAGCCACATTAAGAGAATTACCCCACACATAATTTGGAGCTAGCAGTGATATTTTACGCTCTAAATTAAAGATATGGAGGCATTATTTATAAGGAGCAACCATCGAGCTGTACTGTGACTATAAGAGTCTCAAGTATTTGCAAGTTCAGAAAGAGTTAAACTTGAGATAGGGATGATGGATGGAATTGCTCAAAGACTATGACTACAAGATAAAGTATTATCCGGGTAAAATCAAATGTAATTGCTGATGCATTGAGTAGAAGAATAATGCAGGTGGCTATTATGATGATAAAAGAGCAGAAGCTAGTATAGAATCTCTGAGATTGGAGAGTATTAAACTTATTGCAAATAGAGTCTACTTGAGACAGAGGATAATAGATGTGACTGAATCTTACCTCTGAGATTAAGATGGAAGAGATGTTTAAAGAAGGAATCTTTGATAGTCTAGTAAAATTTGAGGTTGTTATACATCCTAAGCTAACAGTGAGATAGGGTATGATCGTGTGCTGGACAGAATAGGTTATCAGAGGTAAAGCTCTACACAGAGGAATCATCTAGAAGTTCAAAAGAGTTATAGAAACAGGAAGACAGGATAAAGTCCATAATAAAATCCTGTCTAGTGATTCTAATGCCAAAGGAAAATAGAGGCATAAGGTATGAAGAGTTGAAACATGGTTATGATACAAAAGTGCTGTTTTGGGCCAAAATTTATGACAATTAAGTGTGAGAATGAATTGGGCAGACGTTGAATGAGTTATGGATAAGTCCTAAAGAAATTTGAAAGTATGCAATACCAGAAATACTAAAGCTGCTGAAAGACTCTGATTATCATGAGTAAGCCAGATAGAGTGTGATAGACACAGTAGTCACAGCAGCAGTAATTTAAGCAATCACAGCAGATTTCCCAATTGGGATGGCCCAATTCTAATGACTAGTAAGAATTGAAAAGGCATAGGTACTAGCAGCGAAGTTTGAGGATACTTCGTGATGAATTATCTGCTAGTATATAAGCTTAAATCTTCATATGATAGAAGATTCCTACAAGGATAAATTGTAAAGCTAAAACGACCATAGGAGGATTGGTCGAGGAATCTTAAGATCTACCAAAAGGAAAGTAAGGTAGCACATCATAATGATAGAGATGATGAGAAATAGAGAAAGATATGATATGACACACCTCAGAATGGTAACACAGTTTATGAAGATGCCTTATGAGATGAAATTTAAATTAGCAATATTTTGCTATGTTCAGGCATCATAGAAAGGTGTGACCCTCAGGCCAAGAATGAAAGCAAGAAATGAGATGTACGCTACCACTGCTAAAAGAACCAGAAAGACAGAAAAGGTCCTCTAATTGGGATAAGGTATGTTACATTATGATGAAAAGAGAAAGTACCCAACAGAAAGTATACTAGAGAAAATTTTAGTTAAAAATTATCTCTTTAAAATTTGGAATGGTGATTTTCCCATACCATCAACGCGGTTAAGTGTATGATGATTAAAGTCACCGTAGTTAGGCAAATCACCACAGTTAGGCAAGCTACTTCCTGATAGACAGGAAGAAAGGCAAACCCTGATAGACAGGGGTATGTAGGACTAATTGCCCTAGCACAAGGCAAGCTACTTCCTGATTGACAGGGAGAAAAGAAAATTCCTGATAGACAGTAATAAATAGAACTCCAATGGGAAACCATTGTGTGCTTCCTATATTGTCCCACAAGAAAGAAAAGAGTAACAGTAAGGCATGTGGAGTAAACCATTCCTAATATGAAGAGAGAAAAATGAGCTAATGGTAGTTAGGGACAGAATTCCCTAAAAAGGTTTGGGTACTAGATGAGCTAATGAGAAGAGCAGAATGATAATCCTCTTTCTCTGCAATGTATTAGTAAAGATCAAAGAAGTAGTAAGGATTAGTAAATCCTGAAAGATAGCAGTTTGGCATAGAGCAGACATTGAAAGAATTAGCCAAATGAAGGAAGCAATGTATGAGAGTTCAAGAAGTATAACAAAAGAGATGTGGCCTGAGAAGAATGAGTAAGAAGCACGAAAGGAAAGATAAGTTCTAGAAAAGTGCTAGAGCAACAAAAAGGAATAAGCAAGATCTCAAAAAACAATGTTGGTTTCTATGGTTAGTTTTGGGGAATTATTAGTCTAGTTATTATTGAGGATAGATAACTTATTATTATCTTATGTTCGATGGTCTAAAGGTTTCTAAAGAGTAAGAATGACTCCATCAATAATGTTATAAGGCAAGGGTATGGGACCAAGCCTACTGAATGGCGCTGATGCGCACAAGGTCATAATGGACCTCAGCAAAGAAGCCTATGAAAAGGTTTGGAGTCAGAAGCATGATTTTACACTTAGAACACGAGAATGAGATGACCAGGTGAAATTTTGTCATTGTTTAGCCTTGGAAATGGATCAAAATATTTGTGATTTCCAAGGATTGCACAGGGCGCAATCATAGGGTTGTTCTCTCTGGAGCTTTGTATACCACTAGATTATAGCTTATGTTTAAGTTAATTTAGCAATTGAACACTATTTTTTGATCCAAAATAACTATTGTACAAAATAAAATTTCTTTTTGGTATTTTTGGATTTTAGGAAGCAACAAAACAGAATTAAGGGTAAAAGTGTTTGATGGTGGATTCCCTCTTGAAAATGAATATAGCCATCATAGTTTGTAAAGGATTAGGGAAAGTATTAATTTTTGCACTAAGTTTCGTAATGAAAATCCCAACAACTCATTGGGTCAGAAATTTCATGTAATGAACTCCATTCCATGAAACCCTTTAAAAACACTTAGTGTGTGTACGGAATCGCAAAGTGAAAAATTCAACTCAACACATCATTGCCTCTAAAATCAAGCACAACTAGGAAGATAGAAGAGAACAACAAAGATTTCATTGAATAGGTAGAAGTGAGATTTCACTATACCATGTCAATCACAAAACAAGTTCAATACACAATTAATCCAAGTTTGGCTTAATCAAGACCAAGTATCAACGTACAAAATACAAGTTCTAACTTAGAAACCAAGTAATCCATAACATAAATACAGATTGAAAACTAATACTCCCCTTTTGGCACTTCAAACTCAGACTATCTTCATCTTCAAGGGGAAAGGAGATGTTCAGCTACTCATTCGATGCGGAATCGAGCTCCGTATAGATGATTGGAGGTACATGGTTGGATTGATAGTGAAAATGGATGAGATTAGGGTTATGAGTAGAGAAAATGAGAGGAAAATGAGAATGGTGATGATTTTTGTCTCCTTCCTCCCTCTCTATTCGAAACTTACCCTATTTGGTGTGTACTAACCATCTAGGCTCATACTTGTGTGAGTGAACTTTAGCCGCAGTGAACTTTCCCAGAGCTGTCTCCTCATGTTCTTGTTCAGAGTTCATGAAATGAAATAGCAAATATTTTAGGTATCATTTGCTCATGATGAAATTTAAGCACAATTGTATCATTATTCATGGCAGATGCACTCAAAATCACACTAATCCAGATCAACAACTCTAAATCTCAAATTAAGCACAAGAAAGATCATGAAGGGCTAAAATTGAATCGAAAACTCTGGAAATTCAAGCACAAAAGTGGTATAAATAATGTTCAATCAAATTCCCCCATATTTAAACCTTTGTACTCATGGATAAAGCTTTTCAAAAAACTTTAAAGTGATCAATACATCAAGAATGTATCCTCATTAATCCAGGATTACAGGATTTGGTAAAAACATTTGTCACGGAATTAACAAGGATAATGGCAGAGACAATATTAAATCGATCCCTGAGAGAGTTCAATTCAAGAAACTGATTAAAAGAGACTTCCTCTCAAAGGTAGAAGTGTTTCTCTCTCAACTCACTATGTAAGGACAATTTCACTCATGGCCTGCTTATTCAAATCTCTACCATAGGCTTGTAATTATTCTACCTCTCTACCACAAGATCAATATAATGTGAATCAAGAGGATTTTTGGGTTTAAGATGGATGATAGGGGTTGCAAATAATGATGTAAAATGGTGAAAAGAATTCCTTAAATACACAACACCAAAGGAATCTAATAATATCAATGTCTTTGTAAGACTTTAGAGAAATTCACACTCAAACTTTATTTTACTTTCCTCTTTATTTTTATTTTTTACTTTCCTCTTTTTTATATCTATTTCTTTTTCTTTTTTTGTAAGAAGATAATCAACAAAGTACGAACCACAATTGGATCAGAATATACTTGCATATATAAAAAGAGTGTAGCTCCCAAATGCTAGTTTTCAAGAGTGAATGGCTAAAAATGGGCGGTAATGGTTAAGTTACGAAGGGTTTGTGTTTGGGCAAAATGCGCGGCTTTGAAATGAAGGCCTCTATCATTTTCACAGAACATTGGATCATAAAGCTTTGATTTAGAATCAAGACAAGTTCTAGAGAGATTACAAATCAAGACAGACCCTCACTAATCAAATGAAATTAGGCCCAATTATCCTCACACAAGGCTAACATCTTAATTAAACAGTCTCAAGAATTAAAAATCTAAAGAGTCAATTTAAAACTGTATTTACTCTTATCATTTGCTAATTACTCGAAAAATGCAATTAACTAAAAACTTTATCCTTCAAAATCATGCATCAACTTCCCAATACATTGTCTATGAAAATCATGGTCTCATATGTTTAGGAGTGTTAAAGGCATAAAGGTGAGATGATCCTTTTTATTTTAAAATTCAAAACCTAAATTTTATATATATGTGTGCACTGAAGTTTCGTCTTGGCTAACCATAAAGTTGGTCGTAGCGAACCACACTCAAGAGGGTGGTTCTATTTGCAAGTGGTTTTGCCGCAGTGCAACCATAAGATGGTTGTGGCGAAACACACCCGAGAAGTGAATTGCCTTATTTTAACAACTTACGTCGTGGTGAACAACAAAATTGGTCATGGTGAAAATAGTTTGAGAGCAAAAATGCAGTTCAAAACCTCTGGAAAATAAAAAAATTTCACAAAAATTTTCAGAAACTTGAAAATTTCCAAAGTTTTCAACAAAATAGCCCAACATTTAACCTTTAATTTTTTTTTAAAAAATTCCTATTGCATTTTAAAATCAAGGTATTGCTTGGAAAACTTAAATCCTAAATCTCCCCTGCACTTAAATCAAACATTGTCCTCAATGATTAGAAAGAAAGATTTAACAATCACAAAGAAAGCGTGGGTTTTGCAGCAACACTAGACATTTATGCAAGCATGTAACATAATTCAGGAAAAATAGCATAGGAAACATTCATATATATATATATATAGCTGTAATAATAAAAAAACACAATAAGCATCCAGTACAACAGTATCACAAGTTCAACAGAAGAGAAACGAAAAACTAGTCATCTCCCTGCATGGCCCAGTCTCCCTCAGAATCCACATAAGCAGCAGCCTCCTTCTCTTCAATTCCCTCCGCTGCTCTACCCTCTCCAGATGGTCCGGCTCCTGAAGGTCCTACACCACTAAGATCATCCTCCTCTGGAGGTAGATGAAAGTGTAAGCTCTGTGCAATCAAGGAGTCCATCCTCCTGCGATACCTCAGCTCCCTCTCGAACTGCTGAAGTATGGAGACTCTGAATTGATAGAAATCAGCAGCCAGACTCTCGAAGTGTAACAGGGGCTGGAGATGCTGGGTGGATGTCTGGTGCATGGGTGCTGGAGCCTCCTGATCCTCAGCTACTAGGTCATTAATGTCAATGAAGGGTTCAGGCTAAGGCGTGGGAGCTCCACGGATCCTATCATAAATGAAAGCAAGGGCAGAGGTAGGGGTAAATGGATGGTCCTCAAGGTACTTCTGAATCTCCAACTTAGCGAACATATCGTAAATGAGATGCGGAAAGATGATGGCCTTTGTAATTTTGGAAGTGAGGACGGTATTACAAAGGTTGGAATACATAAGAGTGGATATATCGAAACCGATCCCCTGTATCAACATATAAATGCAAAGGGCCTGCTTCTTCGTAAGGTTCGCTAGATGGCTAGTGGGAAGGATGTTACTACAGACGAGGTGGATAAAGGGTTTTGTCTCAGGACGACACTCAGAACGGTGAATATACATCTCAGACCTAGGAGGGACATGCCAACCTTTTCCTGGAAGACATAGAGTCTCAGCAGTGGCATCCTCAGGCAAATTACTCATGAAAAGTTGGTGATGGTTTTTTTTAGCAATAGGAATGGAAAAGTGCTGAAGTATGGTAAACGGATTTATCGAGTGAATTAATTTAACTCCTCGACACTCAATGAAAAGTGCGGACTTATGATAGCATTTAGCATAGAAGTGATGGACGAATGCAAGGTTACCCTGGGTATGCTCACGGATATGACCGGTAAGGCCAGACTCAGTCACTCGGTGAACAAAAGGATGGTCAGCAAGTATCAAAGGAAATGAGCATTCCTTTACCAAAGGATGCTTTACAGTCAACTCTAAAATGTCCTCGAAGGACTGGGATGGTTTTGGTTTAAGGTTAGGGGGATCTACTACATTAGGTAGCTTGGTTCTAGGCATGTTTAAACACAAAAATAATAAAGAAAAACAATAAAAACACAAGTCAAACACAAGTGAAAAACAGCTGCAGCTAAAGTTAGCCGCAGTGAAAATTAGGGTTAGTCCCGGCGAAAATATTAAATTCATCGCGGTGAAAATTGTAGAACTTGAATGGTAACAATGTTGGAAACACTAAACGAAAATCAAAGAAAAATTGGAATGGAATGAAAAGAAAAAAAAGTTTAGATGCTTACTCTAGTTGATAGGAGTGAAGAGATGCTGGAATCACGGTAATGGAGAATAAACGAAAATGGTAGAGAGAAGGAGAGCGACGGTGAATACGTAGAAATGATGAAATGAAACTTAAGAAGGAAAGTGGCAGGAGATGAACATACATGATTTTCACCGTGGCACAACCAAAGTTTGGTCGCGGCGAAAAACCGTAGAAGATGAAAAGTCTTGATGTTGGCCGTGATGAAAATTTGAATTTGTCGTGGCAAACACTTCCCCGAGAGGACAGACTCAACAGACAACAAGTTTGGCCATGATGAACATATTATTTCATCGCGACGAAATATCACAGAGAGGGAAACAACAAAGATGAAAACACAAAACACAAGACACAAATGATCAGTCAATCCTAGAACTTCAACCACACAATAAGCACATTCTCAAGCATCACAAGCAAGATCCCTTTCAAGCAAGTTTCAAAACAAGGGAGTTTATTTAATTTAAAAGCAATCCAAAAGAAATAAACAACTAATCCTATTGGTGACATTCCTCCCCCATACATGAATAATTCACATTTCATAAAGTAGTCATCACAACATCATAATAAATGATTACATGAGGGAAAGGAACAACCTGAGAATCATGGTGGCTTGTGAGTCTCG
Organism: Vachellia pachyceras; assembly: GCA_025593235.1. Lineage (NCBI taxonomy): Eukaryota > Viridiplantae > Streptophyta > Magnoliopsida > Fabales > Fabaceae > Vachellia > Vachellia pachyceras. The sequence goes on along the minus strand of JANTPZ010004592.1, from coordinate 17,613 downwards.
TCGGTGTCCCCATGCTCATCATTTGTATGTCCAAACATAGTATGCACGGGTACAACCGGCTTATCTAAAGTCCTTTTTAAATGTCCTGCAAAACCAAATAAAATACCTCTCCCGGAAGTGTCATCACTGTTTATACAGGGTAAGGCATTCATGCACTTATCGATGACATTCATATAGTGTGTCTATGGCATGGAAAGCATGCTATCAACCTATATGATATGAGTGCATGTTTCAATCATTTTACAAGAGCAAAATGGTAGATCGGGGGGTTCAAAAGGAATTTCTACATCTTTTTCAGCAAATGATACATATGATAAATGATGTGATCATGCAAGTTCATTTTCCAATTCCAATTCAGCACATGCATCATCAACAGCAACAGCAACATCAAATGCATTAACACTCAGTAAAGAATAGTCCTCATATGGATGTTTCATGGCCTCATACATATTGAATCGGATCTTACTTTCTCCCACTTCCATTGATATGCTACCCTCTTTCATGCGAATAATAGTATTAGTGGTCCTTAAGAAAGGTCTCCCCATTATCAAGGTGGACTCACTCATGGATTCTTTAGACATAGCAAGCACATAGAAATCAAAAGGAAAAAAATAAGTCCTTGACCTTTACCAAAATATCTTCTACAACCCCGTCAGGATACCTAATTGTACTATCCACTAGTTGGAGTACTACAGATATAGGCTTCAAATTTTTGACCCCTCAAGCTTGATAGACATACTTTGGCATCACATTAATTGCAACCCCTAGATCTAGCAACGCTCCCCCTATGGTTATTTTACCTATAATGCAAGGGATGGTGAAGGATCTAGGGTCTTGACATGTTACTAGAATTTGGGGTTTAAATAAGGCTGAAACATTGGAGCTTACTTAGACCCTTTCATTTGGTCTAAACTTTCTTTTATTGGTGCACAGGTCCTTAAGGTTTTTAGCATATGTGGGGACTCTTTTTACCAAGTTAAGCAATAGAATATTGACCTCTAATTTGCTAAATAAATCATAAACTTCCTTTTCATGTTTCTTTTTAGCAAGTTTCTTACTCATTAAATACGAGTTAGGAAAAGGGAGTTCATCAATGTTTACCTCTTTACCTTTCGATAAGGTAGAACTATGCTTGCTTTCTTTCATGTTCTTTTTCTTTGTCCCTTGCTCCAAAGCCATTCTCTCTTCTTCTTTTTGTGAGGATAATTCTCTTTTTAGCAACAATTCCTCTTCTTTGGCGCTCTCACTTTCTTTCCATGGGTTGTGGGGTGTGTCAATTCTTCACATTCACTCGCCTCTTCTTCTTTCTCCTCTTCTTCCTCATCATTAAACTTCACTTGCTTCGTACTCCTCAAATTGATGGCATTTAATCCTTTGGGATTGATGACTATGTTTGAAGGTATGGAGTCACTACTCCTTACTTGTTGTTCACTCAAATTGTTTGAGAGTTGAGTGACAAAGGAGTTCATATTTTCAGCTGTGGTTTCCCATTGCTCCATCCTCTTTTCCAAAGAGGCATACCTCGCATCATTCTTTGAGGAATCCTTCTGAATCAATGAGGCTAATGAATTGAACTGGTTAGCAGTAGAAGCCTTTTCCTCCTTGAGTAACATCAGCATATTTTGAAGAATCTGATTTTTATCTTCATTTGGTGGGACACTCAAGGCTTGCTGATTATTTTGTTGCTTGTTGGAGCTAGATGGTCCAACTCCTCCATTTCTTTGAAATCTCTGGCTACTGGCTTCTTCACTCCTCTAACTAAATTTTAGGTTGGATTTCCATCCCTCATTATATATGTTGGAGTAGGGATCCCATTTCTGGTTTGGCCTCCCTTAATACATTGTAGATACATCTTCAAATCAGCTTGGGCACACACTTGTGATATGCATTACTGATCCACAATTCTCACAACTTGGAGTAGCTAAATCTATGGATGGCTGGGATTTATTAGCGTTCAAGCTCTTCAACTCATTAGTGATTAGAGATAATTGGGATGTGACTTTACTCTCTAAAGAATCCACCTTTGATTCTAGGGTGTCCATTCTCCTAATATGTGCACTTGAAGTTCCAATCTCATGGGCAGCCCTAGTGCCTCTCACACTATATTGTTGGTGGTTCAAAGCCATCTTCTTTATAAGTTCCCAAGCTTCTTCGGCAGTTAGATCTATCAATGATCCTCCAACAACTGCATCTAGCATTCCTTTCTCTTGACTTTTCAACCCATAATAGAAATACTAAACTAATTGCTCATCCAAAATTTGATGGTGAAGGCATTGGGAAAGAAGGTCTTGAAATCTAATCTAGTAGTCATACAATGACTCATCAAACTCTTGGCTTGTGGAATAGATCTCCTTTCTTATAGATGATGTTCTTGAGGATGGAAAATACTTCTCAAAAAACGCTTTTCTTAGGTTACCCCAGCTCTGATAAGCATTTGCTACGTGCTTTGGAAGACTCATGAACCATTCTCTTGCCTTCCTTTCCAATGATAGGTGAAAAACCTTCCATAGAACTTGGTCAAGTGAGGCTCCAACTGGTTTCATGCTCTAGCATATCATTGATAATGATTGCAAATGGATGTATGGATCTTCTCCTGGCAAGCCATGAAATTTAGGAAGAGAATTAATTAGTAATCCTTTAATCTCAAAATGAACATCATAATTAGGGTAAGCAGTAGTAAATGGATCATAATTCATATCAGAGATTGTTGCTTCCCTAATAGTCCTTCTTCTATTATGTCCATTATTGTCCCTTATTCTCTCCTATTCACCATTTCTTTTATTACCATTCCCCTGTTGATTTTCATTTATATTCTGGTTTTGGGGGTTGGGTTGATTCTCTGCCATGGTGTTTTCTATAGAAGTTCTTAAATTATCTACTTCTCCTATACTAGACTCTCTTACTTCTGTACCTAATTCTCTAACTACCTTGCCTTTCTCTTTTCTTTTGTGAGCCTTACGTCTCTCCCTCAATGTTCTCCCAATCTCGGGATCATACGGTTCTAGCTTATTCTTTTTGGGCATACAAAGGAAAAATCAAGGCAGGCGCAAACTAAAACAACTTGAAACACACTAAAAAAAATGAATGGAATGGGTGTGTGTGAGTGTGTGAATGAGTATGTATGGAGGATATATATGATTGAAGTGCATGTGTGTATTGAAAATGAAATGAAACAAGTGGATGAAGTGTTAAAAAGAAGTTTTGACCACGCCGAAAATAAGCTTTAGTCGCGGTGAACAGTACTTGAGAGGGTAAACAGGTGAAAATTCAGATTTTTGGCTGCGGCAAAAGTATATTTTAGTTATGGTGAAGAACACCCAAGAGGAATCTCTCATTAAAATTGCAAGTTACGCCACGGTAAAACTCAACTTTAGTCGCGGTGCACTACACTCGAGAAACTTGTTGAAGAGATAAAATATAACAAAGGTATATCTGTTTTATCAGAGGTTGAATCGATCATCAGAAGAAGAATTAGGCCCAAAATTAGGATACATTCTGGGAAAATAAAACTTCCATCGAAGAGAAGCAAATGAAAGGCTTTCATAAAAATTCTCGTAGAATCGAGAATGAAGTTTTCATTCTGTACATGCCAGATCATGAATTAGTAACTACATCCAATCTCCAAAAAAAATCCCAATTGTTTCGAATTTTCTCTTTTTGGAATGGAATATTTACAGAATCCCTATGAATAGGACCAAACCTTATTCCATGGTATTTACATAGGATTCCTCTTTTTAGAAGATCACGGTAAGCTTTCTTTTGTTCTTTCTTTCATTTCTATTATGAAGGCTTCGATAATCATCCATATCTTCCTTAGATTTCAAAAATGGTTTATCTGGAGGATTCGCACTCCAATTCCAATCGTTTCCCTTTAAGCCGAAGCTATTACTCTACTGCCACTTTCGTCAACAATTCTTCATCCAGAATCCATCGACACACTGGAAGGTCTATGCAAACCATACGCTCTAATTTCTGCCAGTATGACAATAGCTGCTCATTCACCACGGCGACCAAGAAATCTACTTGTTTGTCGGAAACAATGACCGATTCGGTCATGGACCTCAGGCTCAGTGAGCTCGCATTGAAGAACAACAAATCTGCAAAATCTTCTGCTGCAGAGGAGGAGTTGCTTGATATTTCTCAAGCTTTCAGTGACTTCTCAGCTTGTAGCAGCGATATTTTTGGGGAGCTATAGAGGTTAGCGAGTTTGCTGTCGCCAGAAAATGTGCCGAAGAGCGATGGCTTGGTGAAGTAGAGCCGGAGTCGTGCCTGGGATTGTTTTGAGATTTTGGGTTTGTTTTGAAAAATTTATTCTGCTCCCCTCTCTCCGCCCTAATTGAAAACTTAAAGGAAATCATGGTAAGCTTTCTTCTGTTCTTTTTTTCATTTCTCTAAAATATTTTAATTCAATCAAATTGAAAACCAACAAAACTAAAAATAAAAACTAGTTTCAATTTTTTAAAATTTTGAAACTTAAAACTCAAAACCATCCCAAACGGGGCCTTAGATTTGAAAAATGATAGGTTTTACTGATTGAATCAAGTTATAAGCAAAATTATAGCTTACATATATTATATGGAGCATTAGATGTGAACTTCTAGTGGATTTTTCTGAAGTTCAGTCATGGGTACTGTTCACATGAACAGTAACTTCACCCCTGTTTCAAGATTATGATCCAATGATGTTTAATTTTGAAACTACATTTGTGAAGGAGTTGGACTTTCAATATGCTGGGATTCAAGAATGATCCTTGGTGTTGTACAGTTAGCTTGTAGGAATGGTTTCATTTTACAGGTTAGAAGCTTATTTAAGTTAAAGAAAATGCCTCATAATGCAAAAAGGAAAGCTTTTATTGGTCAAATGATATTTTGGGATTTCTTACGTTAGCTTGCTTGTTGAATAAAATTGTTGAATGGTAGTTGTCAATTTGATGAGAGAAATGGCACTCGTTAAATGCCTAACAACATAAAGATCATGTGTATGGTTAGTGAGATAATATTTATATATGTGAGAAGCTTTGAGATCTGAAATTTTAATCTGGAAATTTATTTGAAGCTTGTTATTTTGTACCCATGGATTTTCAACCACACATAGAAGGTTCCCATATAATGATCAAGATAATATTTTGAAGTTGGAAAAAAATTTCCAAATTTAGTGATAATGTTGTGAAAGGGAATTTCCAAGGCAAATAATCTTCTTTGCCCATGAAATTTGGTGAGCATTTAGAGCACATATCAAGCTTTAAAATAAGTCCTAGAACACTTATTTGGATGAGTGGATTGTAAATTATGAATTTTTAAGTATTCATATAGAAAGCTGGAAAGAATATGTTTTTGTAAATGAGCAAAGTGCACTTTCACTGGTTTGATGCAGCAAGGTTTAAGAATTGATCACTGAGCTTATTTTTTCTTTATAAAGGATGAATAGAGCTTTAAATAGATCTTGGAATCACTACATTTGAAATTTTGTAGATTAAGTTATGAATTTTTCAAATTTGGTTCATAAAACTGGGAAAACAGTTTTTCTGATGAAGCAACTGGCTTTGTGTAGCTTTTAAACTTGTCAAATGGTCTTTGTTGACCATGAAATTTGGCAAGTAAATGGTACTCATGATAAGATTTGAATGGAGTCCTAGAATGCAATTTTTGGATAAATAAATTGTAAGTTATGGATAACCAAAATTCGGGTTTGAAATTTGAAAATATGGAAAAATTAGCAAAAAGCAGAACTTTGGAGCACTAATTTTAAAATCAGGGTTTCTTTGGAAGTGGATATAGAGAGCTTCAAATGGTTACTTGAATCACTACATTTGGTGTTTTGTGGAATGAGTTATGTTTTTTTGAAGATTATTATAAATTCAGAAGTACAATGATGTTGATTGAGCATATTTATATATTATTGCTAGGAAGGGAAAATAAAGATAAATTGGGAGTTGAATGATAGAAAAAGATTGTACATTGAGAGCACAAAATGTGAGTGAATAGCGTTCCATTATAGTTTTTATAATGTTTTACTATCTTCATATCTTGATATTTGTTATTTGTTACCATATTTTGAGTATGGTTTCATTGATAAAGGTTATCAGAATTATTTGATTTTCTCATTTATATTATGAAGAGAAAGGTTTGAGGTACTAATTTAATATTATTCATTTGTGTCCAATTTTGTTTGAATTGGATACTTAAATGTGGAAGTCGAAAGAAAGATTTTATATAATTTTAATTCATGTATAGATATGACAGAAAGAAATAATACTTTCATGCTTTACGCATGCTTGAAAATGATGTTGATATATATATTCTATGCATGCTTGATAATGGTTTTTTTTTGTAAACTTTCATGCTGGGATCCTTATTACAAATTATTTCAAAATAGTTTATTATTAAAGGCAACTTGGAAGTTGATCCCATGCATGCTTGAAAATGTTTTGAAAGGACTGAATACAGAACACTGGTTACTAACAACAGTACTGTTAGTCCTTGGTGCACCATGGTTAATCTCGAGCTCGCTTGATATTCGTGAGCATTGACTCACACCTGTTATTCGTAGGGTTATCCCTGCGCCTATTATCCGTGGCCTCGAGTCGTGCCTGTTGATTACTTACCCTTGTGAATTGTGTGTTCATGCCTGTTTTCGTAGCCTCGAGCTGTGCCTAGTTACTTACCCTCGTGGACTGCGTGTCCACGCCTGATATTCTATTCTGTTGAAGTCCTACAAAAATTGAGTTTTTTTAAATCAGTTTTGGCAAACAAATATTTTGACAAGTAATTGAGATCCTTTGAGAAATGATTCATTATGTAGTTTAAAATGTGAATTATTTATACTCTGTAGAAACTGAGATTTGTTGTTACAATATTTATTGTAGTTGAATCATTTAAATTACTTTCTTAAATTTATATGATTATATTTATGGGACGTTATTCACCGAAAACATATTTTGACTTCAGATAACCCAATTGACCCTATACTTTTGGTTTAGCAGCGAAGAGCCTCCTTGTTATTATTAAAGATGTCAGCTTATTTTGTAGCTATTGTTCGGCCAAAAAAAATTTCATTTATGCTTTACTTTTGAAGGTTATATGCTCCAAGTAACTTATAGGTGAGGTTCCTATGTTTTTATTATATGTCGATAATGCGGAATATGTTTTTATGGCATAATCTTGAGAAAAGAAATGGTACATTGTATTATTTAGCATTTTGATGAATTGCATACATTTACAGATTAAAGGCTTATGGAGTATGAGATCTCTCATAACCAGTCACCTCTAAATTTTAGGACGTGACATGAGATGAAAGCAGAATATACACATTTTCCACTGGCGGCGGATGTTTGGTTGCTAGAAGAGGTGTGAACTAATTTTTTGATGGAAGTTGATTTTCCTTTAAATGTGGAAACATTGATTCCTACCACTTTTGGTGGGAATCGATTTTCAGTCATCAGTAGGAAAATCCAAAAGACTCATTTGTCCAAATCTTAACCCTTATTCCTCTTGTTTTGGCCATCAATGTGTTTCTGCCATCTCCATCACTATGTGAGGTGCCCAATGACAGCATTGTTTTACCCCTCCCCAGATAAATGCACCAAAAAAACTGCTTCTCCACCACAACGATGAACCATGAGAAAGAGAATATGAATTCAGTAAGTTTAAGGCACTATTTTCGGTTTGATTGAAAAACAGGGGTAAATAGATGTTAATTTCTGACTTTAACTATATTGGTAGCTTATAGTTCAGACATATAACATTCAAAAATTGTGGTTTTGACTATATGTATATTATGAGTAGCTCATGGTTACAACGTATAACGTTTAGAAATTGCGGTTTCAACACATTTCACTGGATGAGAACACTATAATTCATGCTTGTGCAGTTGCATACTACAACATCTCAGTAGGAGGTGGATAGCAAGACATTTTTTCCTTTAAATTTATCTTCTTTAAGAACAACATCATACATGTTTGCATGTGTGATGTTATGATTAATACATGTCAAGAAATTTCCCCAAAATTCCCATCATAAGTCCAAAAATCAAAGTTATATGGCCCAAAACTCCATCTAGTCTGCAAGGGAGGAAGACATTATTAAAAGTTATATGGCTCAAAATTAAAGAAGGAAAGACCCAGTTAACATTTATGAGATTTATTTACAATAAATCAAGGAAAATGCCATAATTCTCACATGGGACTAGGAATTAATAAAGGTCCATTGAAGTTGAAGCCCATTCAAGAATGGGGGATGTGTGCTGATTAATAGGTTGAAAATAAAGATGTTTTGCTTGCTTTGTTTGGCCAAGATTAATCTAAGGTAAAAGGGACAAACGTTGCCACTATCTTATTGGTGGAAATCTCAAGTTATCAAATATAATTGAATCCATTAATTTAACATCACTTTCCATCCATTTCCTTTATCATTTTTGGTTCGGATTAAGAAATAGGGGTCGAGAGAGGTACAAAGCTTCAAGCATCCAAAAATGGCGGTGGAAATAGTTAGAAGAGAGAAGCAAAACCCAAGCTAAACCAACACCAAACCACCCAAAAATCCAAGAACACTCTTCATAAAAGTTGTTGGTTGCATCAAAAGCTTTATTCATATGGCTTTAGATTTATGAGAGTATGAGAGTTAGGGCTAGCAATATCGAGCTGAATTAATCATATTTTGTCAAGTGAATTTGTAACATTTTGGGGGAATTTTGGTCCTATTGTTAAGCTTTTATTGAAGATAATTGCATTAATTATTGTTAATTGCAATTACATGAAATAAAAATTAATTACGGATAAATGGTCATACTTTTCATCATTTTGTAAATAATTGATTTTAGGACCTTTGATGCTACTCAAAATCAATTAACATTGTAGGTCTTACTGGAAGAATTTTATTGGGATCCATCTAGTAAAAGCTGAAGCTATTAATTGGGCATATTTTGAATACAACAAAGAAGCATTTCCTTGGACCAAAAATTGTCTCATCTTCTTGATCTCACAAGCCCATTATTCACAAAGGAAAGCTGGGCCTGAGGAGTGAAAGAGCTGATCCATTTAGCATCCATTGAGCAGCCACGCCACCTAACCCATTCATTCCTCAATTCCACTCCAGCCCTAATGAGCGAACCTTTAGTCGTCTTAAGTCCGTGCCAAAGATTTTAACTGAATTAATGTAGTATAGCACCAATTCAGTTTGTATTCACTTTGAGAAGCTGAAAACCAAAATGAAATCCTAGTCACATCTCATACACAAATCATCCACTTAATCATCATAAAAGTTCATGCAATATTCACAACTCATTTTCACAAACTTAAGAGAAAGATTAGTAGTCTTGCTACCTTTACCTTCCCTTTTAACTTAAACTCCAAAGTTCTCTTGGATTCCTTCCAAGTGTGCTTTTGAGGGTCTTAAATCCCTAATAATATTCATGTAAACATACAACCATCAAGATGCCATAAAACTTGTAAAAACGCACTAAAAACCCCTTTAGATTTTTAAGAGTCCTACAAGTTCAAGGTTTGGTTTTTATGGTTCCTTAAACTTCTAAAATCCACCTCTTAGCTTTACCCTACACAAAAAATCATTTTAAAGCCATTGGAAGCATTAGAATCATAAAAATCCTACTCCTTCTATTTTTTTTACAGATTTTTGAAAAAACAGAAAAAGAAGGGTTCTTGGATTTTTTTCAACTTTTGCTTATGAATACTTGTGCATTCTTGCTTCCAAACCATGATTCAAGAACCAAAATACTCAAACACATTTTCCCTTTTCAAGACCTCAAATGGACAGCATCTCCCCATAAACTCAAGGCTTCCAAAGTTTCAACAACAACTCCCAAGAACAACCGAAACAACAACAACAACCATCAAACACTCTTTACTACTTTGAAGAAGAATTTGCAACCTTTTGTTTCTTTAAAAACCTCTCATTTTCTATTTCGACCTTTTGAAATCCTTGCCTCTCATCTTCAAAAAAGAGACTCCTTCAAGAAATCAAACCATTAGAAAGGTGAAACGGGTTGCAAGCTTGAGAAAAGGTGAAGATTTAAGAGCTTAATCTATTACCTTGTTTTTGTTGTAAGCTCTTCCTTCTTCCTTGAGAGAGCAAAAATGGAGTCTTGGGAGCTTGGGAGAGGAGAGGAAAAATCAGACCTTTAGAGAGAGAAGAGGGGACAGTTTTTGAGGAGAAAAGAGAGAGGAAAAATTGCTTTATGTAAAGTCCTCTTGAAAAATGAAAGGTCGAGATTAAAACTTAGTGATTAAGTTTTCTCTTGGATGCTTGAGATTATTCCACTTATCAAGCTCATGAGGTGAGTGAAAAGGGTGTCATCATTACTCTCAACCACCTCATTAATGACTCAGTTAGGCTAACTAGCTCCATTACTGTCCAGTTACTTGATCCGGTGGCACGCATTTCTGTAAAGTACCTTTTATATGGGTAATTATCTTTTTACTTTTTCGGAGACTTTCTCTCTCAGGTGGCGTCGTTCCCTAGGCCTCCTTGCCTAGGTGGCATTATGTCCAAACCCAAAACATCTCTGGGTTTTTCTCGTAAACCGTCAGGATTCATCTATTTGCGTGCAACACCGTAAAATATGCTTTCGGCGGCCAATTTGACCTAAGTGCATGCAAAAATTTTATATTTTCCCTGATACTCCAGCCCTTTTCTGTTCCTCCAAATTCTTCCCAGATTTTCCATAATTAATTTTCTAAGAAAGTCCTTTTTCGGGGCTTTCGGGCACTGTTGTTCTCCATACTTTGAAACTTCAGGTAATAATTTTATTGAATACTTTAGGACCCAACTAAACTTTTGTCAGTTTGGGTCTTTGGCATTTGAAGACTCTTACTACATCAAATAATTACATCTCGATCATTTGGACCGTCAAAATCCCTTAATTACAAAAATGTAATTACTTGTCTTACTTTCCTCATAATTACCAAAATGCCACTACCTTTTCTACTTTTGACATAATTACCAAAATGCCATCACTTTTTCTACTCTTTCTTAATTCCAACTTTACCCTTGGTTGACTTTGACATTTTTGGTCAAATTTGACTTTTTGGTCAACTTTGACTTTTTGTTAACTTTTGACCAAATTACAAAAATGTCTTTTTTATTTGATGAAATTTTGCATCATAGGCCTTTTATTCAAAATGACCATTTTACCCTTATCATTTGTGCCAAATGACCATTTTGCCCTTTGGTCATTTTTATTTAGAATTCTCAAGACCAGGGACTTAGTCAATTATCCTTTCTTGTCTATAAGCATTTTCATTTCTATTTTTCTTATCTATGGGGCTCAAATCATTTCGTAGTTAATCTGTTTGGCTTTTATTTTCATTTACAAAATTTAGGATATTACAGATATTCTAAAGTAGAGTAAATGATTGATAAAGCCTTGTCGTGGGGCTATCAAATAAAACTAAGCTAGAATGCAATATAATGTCACAAACCTAGGTCGCTCTCTACGTGAAACCTATATTGAAATACTAATAATCAAGCGTAAATAACAAATTGACCAAGAAGTATCAAATGTTTTTTTTACTATCTAGATTAAACTAATGAATTTAAATTCTATAAAGCGAATGTCCTAGGTGATTGAATCCACTAACCTTCCTTGTCCAATTTTAATATTGAGTTCTCTTTTTAACTAAGCACAAGGACTAGTAAGGATCCTTACTAATCAATATTCCTAACCTTTTAAAATAATCTAAACGTAGACTCAATTAATCAATTAGGAACATCTTTAGTGCTTAGCTCATGTTAGATTTATAAAAGATCATTTTTACATCCAATTAATTCCTAGAACCCTAGCAAATCAATTGAATTCAAGAGAATAAAGGAAAGCAATCGAATAACAAAAGAGCTACAGTCCAATTTCAATCCAAAGTACCAATCTAACACAAGTATCACAATCCAAATTACATCAACCGATAATAATCCTCTTTCATACGTACAAATCATAACATCTAGCAACCTAGAATTAAATTTGCACATACAAAAAATTGGAAAGTGAAATTAAAATTTAGAGAACTCCCCTAATTGCTCAAGGACTTCGGTTAGCATCATCATCACCATCGGACAACTGATCTAGCTGCTTATGTTTGGAATATCAACTTCGCAGACTTGCTGAACTCCCATTGCCATAAGAAGATGACGTGAAAACAGAGGATTGAGGATGAATGGACAGTGACGGAATGGTTTATGGTCTGTGATTGAGAAAGAAATTATGCTCTATGGATGAATGAATCAACGTTGTGTGTGCGGCTTCAGGTGGCAGTTTTGATGCGAGAATGAATCAGCGTGGAAATGGAGGAATGAATGGATGAAAACCAAATGAAAGTGGGCCCCAGCTTGGAATTAATGGATATTTTTCCTTGATTGTGTGGCAGCTTCCAGGAGATGAAGTGGTGGCTGGAAGTATGTAAATGAATGAAGAATGGATGAATTAATGAAAGGGTTTTCCTTGGGTTTTCAATGAATGAAATGGTGGTGGCCCAATAATGGATGAATGGATGATGAATGGGCTTTTCTTTTTTTTTTATTCTCCTGTCCAATTTTAATTTTGGCCTCTTATGCATTGCCCAAGTTGAATCCTTAATTGTAATTAAATCTAATATCCAAATATCATTTCTGAAATCTGCAAGAAAAACACATGAAATCCAATAGATAGTCAACAAGTCCATAGTGTCAAGTCATCTAAGAGTCAAAACAACCCAAAACTCCCAAAATGACATAATTGCCCCTTTTACATATTAATTGTCTGATTAATCTCAATTAAGCCACTAATGAGTAACAATAGACTAAGTTTAGGCACTAAAATATATGAAAATATTGATGCTTATCAATTATCAATATTTGATTCATTAAAGTAGGGTAAATGATCTCTATTATTCATGATAATTTTCATGTACAAGTAGACATTTGGGTTTCCCATTAAATCCTAAATCAAGTTAATTGAAGTTCTATAAATTAAGTCACGAACTTTTAAAATTGGAGCACAGAGTGTGTTAGAAAACAAAATGAGTTTAGTAAATTAATAAACTATATTAAATGGGATATCTTATGGATAAGATCATTTTTTTTTTCATGTAAAGAACTACAAGAGTTTTCAAATGAAGTTTAAGGACTTATATGATTTTTCTAGAATTAATTATAATTTTTTAAAGTTGGATTGAAAGTGTGGAAATACAAAATGAAAAGTAACCCAATGGTCAAGATACATTGTTTTAATTTATGGGCTGATTTGCCTGAACCATAATGCTTCTGAATGCCTAATAAAATACATAATGAGGGTGTTACATTACTAATGATCTTCCATTACTCCCACCACCTCCCTGGATTTTCTAGATAGAGTCTTAATTTTCCAAGTGGCTAATCTGATCTTGCTCTCGTGAACACTAGCTTCTTTAGCCACCTCCATCTAGAAGATTGGTAGCCCTCATGCATTTAACATTACATATGGGTTGGGAGACATTGTAGTGGTTCTGGCTCAGTTCTCAATGTGCTCGAGCGATGCATCATGTCACTTCTAAGCAACAACCTACCGTTATCACAATTTTTTCATGGATTTGTGTCATAAAGATTCGATAAAATTTTACATTAATCGTCAAGGGCCTAACATAACCCTCGTCTTTTACTCAGGCTTGAGATCAGCTATTAAAGATAAGTGGAGTTCTTTGGGATGAAACTAATTTTATAAATTCAAGATAACTCTAAACAAATTTCCATTGTCGTTTGGTCATTTAAATAACTGAATTCATGCTCAATTCCACTTAATAACCAGCCAAAATTATCAAGTGTACATAAATTTCCTTTTTCTCATATTTCTTGGTTCAAAATGAAAAATATGAAGATAAACAAGAGTTGAGTTCAGTGAGAGGGGCAAGTCCTTTACAATGTAACGAACTAAAGTTCAAATCTATGCTAAGAGAAGTACCTACATTTAGTAAATGCTTCAAACGGGAGTGCCTCTAACATAGTATGCATCTATTTTAACTAGAGCCGCAATCTGGGTTGGGCCTGTGCCAAGGTGGCAGGCCCGCGGGTTGGCGGGCCAGCCTACCTAACCCTTTTTTTATTTTTTATTTTTAAAAACATGTGTTTTATATATTTTTTTACTTTTTTCATCCCAATATTTTTTACAAAGAAAAAAATAAATTAAATTCTATTTTTAGGAAATTATGAATACTTATTCATAGAATTTAAAAGAGAATAGCATAAATATGCAATCTTATAGGAAAAAATTGAGTAAAAAATGAAAAAAGAATTTATTTTTTATTTTTTAAAAAAATGAAAGGCTGGCGGGTTGGGGATTCCCAACCCGCCTCCTGGCGGGCTGGCCCGCTTTACCGGTACTAATTTTAACCAAAAAAATTATAAATTACGAAGCTTCACTCTTTTGGGCTATGTGGAGCATGTCTCTTACTCAACGAATTGGGCTTAGCTTTGGCCCATATCCATTTTTGAGCATTTGGTAATGTAATTCACCATATTAACCCTTTCTACTGCGACTTAATCACCAGTTAAGTTTCAAAAAGTATTCCTTAATAATTTATAAGGATTTTATTCCTTAATTATCTTCTCTACCTGTAAAATAATCATAATAAATTTTGTCTCAAAAATTAACAACTAATTATTTTTTTGAATTATTTTGGAAAATAAGAACCTGAATTCCCAGTAATCAGGTCTACAATTATTTCTGGCCAATTGGGGGAAGATAAACCTCTTCATAATTTTATAAATCCCCAAAATAACATTTTAAAATGTTTCCTTATCCTTCCTAGGATGCTAAATAATTTTAATACTGATTTTTCTCCTTTAGAATTTCACTTGAAAATAGGCTTATGGCCAATAATTCATTTTTTTACCAGACCAAGAACTCATTTTTGAGGCATCTAAATTTTAAATAATATCCCTAAACCTAAAATTAAAATATCTTAGACAGCTCTTTTCTTTCTTATTTTCATTTTCTTATTATACTAGTATTGAAACTTCCGGATGTTACAATCATCTAAAAATTATATTTATTCACTGTCAATCCAAACGGTTACTTAGTATATGTTTGGTGTTAGATATGAATTGTGGTTGGTATTTTAATCAAAATAAATGTGGCTGGTACCTGGTATGCGTTATACGTATAATGCGGTCCTATCTATTTATGCAATGCAATTATTAAGACAGCTTGCAGACAATGAGGTTCCTGAATAGGCAATTCGATAATTCTGAGGATCACGTTCATCACGTCTAGCACCCACCATCTGTTAGCATTATAATAATTAACTGAATCTGTACGATGTTTGGTAGCGTTATAATAATTAACTGGCCGGGTCTGTACGATGTTTGGTCTGTATGATCAGCGTGTTAGGGAATTCATTGGGAGAGTGATTTCACGTAAATCAAAGTAAGTATATGAAAGAAATTTGTTTTAATTTGTGTGCAACATGATTTCAACGTGGAAACCAAACAAGCACTATAATGTCCTTTTCATAAATCAATATTCGAATTCTCGAGGATTAGGCGTACTCACATTTAATACAAAATAATACATCAAACAAAATTTTCGTATATAATATGATTAAATTAGCTTTCACTAATAAACACTTATTTAATAGGGAAACGAGCTTCTTTGGTTATCTATTCTACCCTGCAATGCCATCTATTAGTGAGTGTTTAGATTATATTATTTTTAATGAAATTTCAAAGTTCAAGATAAGCATATAACAAAAATTATCTCAACTTGTGAAATGGTTTTTTTAAGTGTTTTTGAGGTTTTCTTTTTATTTGGGTGTGCTTGTGAATGATTTTTGACCCCCTAAAATGCATTCTATCCCATAAATGCCTATTAGTCTTTTTTTCAATGTTTGGGAATGCTGACTTGGAGAATGCATTTTACAAAAAAAGTTCCTTCTTGCAAAAGGAGAAAAAAGTGGCTTTGGTTTAGCGTTGAATAATGTTAGTACCATTGGGAAAGCATTTAATGATATAAAATAATATATGTGTATTATTTAATGAGTTTCATATTATTTTAAATAATTTTCACTAAAAGTTATTTAACCAAAGATTATCTAAATAAATTTTCCTTTTCACAAAAAGTCAATTCTCCAACATTTATCTAAACATAAATTTAATTTTCTAAAATGTATTTTAGACAAAAATCATTTTCCAAAATGCATTTTAGATAAAAGTTATTTCTCTAACAATTATTCAAACGGGCCCATGGTTATCACACAGCACCTTTATACCATTGAGGAGAAGCAGAGAAAAATGGGGGAAGCAGCACAAGAGAATGGACAGTCAATGATCAGTCTTACCATCTCTCAGTTCAATGGAGTGGATGACGCAGACATGGCTAATGTCATCGCTTACTATCTGCACAGTATATCTCACAAAAGAGATCATTTCTTAGGTAAATTTGTTTTTGATTTTTCTTTAACATGTATTATACTCTTTTTCTACATTTTTCATTTACCGGATCCTCAAGTACTTCATTACTTCAGGCCCCAAAAAAGTCTACTTTATTTTATAATTTATATTAACAATTCTTAATCCCATTTAATCTTAAAAGATATTGTATGTTAATCTTGAAAGGGGGAAGGTTGTATAAAATTCTTGATAGCAAACATAATACCCTATTAAATCTCTCGTGGACACGAACTATAAAACTAAGCACTATATGAGTTGACGTTGTTCAAAGAAGAAGAAAATATCAACCATTACTAGTTTATGATTTTTTTTTAAAAAAAAAGGGTTGAGCTATAGCTATTATGTACGCAGGTTATCCAACTAATCTGGACTTCAACTACGATGCATTGGTGAAATTACTAGGTTTCCACTTGAACAATGCTGGTGACCCGTTTATAGGACGCAGTTATTCTCTTAACTCAAAATCATTTGAGCTGTGCGTACTTGATTGTTTAGCCAAACTATGGCACATAGACAAAAATGGGTACTGGGGATATGTTACCAATGGTGGAACTGAAGGAAATCTCCACGGCATTTTTGTTGGGTAATAATATGCTAGATTCTCATTTACAGTTGCAATTTTAATCCCAGGTGTTCTGGAATTAATACAGCTGCACTGCATTATATTTACTGTACATTCACACGAGTACAATACACACGAATCATTCCTACCATGAATTTACTGCACATTCACATAAGTACAGTGCACAAGAATCAATCGCTACCATGAACTTTTTTTAGGTATAAAAGTAATGTTTAGAATGGAGCAACAGTGACACTTCCTTCACAATCATATAACCCTTGTTATCATTTTTGGTGGCCCCACGTTATTAAAAAATAAAAATGCCCTAAATTTTTTAAATTCCCTTACTGTCCTCCCTGGACCCTTGTCCCTTTCATCCATCCTCTTATCCAAAACACCAATGGAATCCCCATTCCTTCTCAGATACAGGCGACGGCGTCAAGATTGAGCGTCAAGGGCGTGGCGGAGAGAAAAGCAAGTTTTTTATTTTCTTATTTCTTTTACCTCTCTGACTCTCTTCTCTCCTCCCTTCAATTTGCCATTTCCTTCCTCCATTCCCCTTGCCGCAGCCGCCATCCTCCACTAGCGACAATGGCAACAACCGACGATCCATCAGAGGACCTCAAGTCAATGTAGGAAGACGAG
>JANTPZ010004591.1:0-22880 GCA_025593235.1 Vachellia pachyceras | reverse complement strand
GGTGCCTGTGGTGACCAACATGATTCATTAGTAACAATTTAATCTAGAATGCCCCAAAGAGGAATTGTTTAGACAAAGAAACAAACCTTAAGTGCATTCTGAATTATATCTACTCCTCTTTTCTCATCCTCATTTTGTGTTTGAAGGTTGTCCAGTACTTTACTAGCATATAAGAGAGCGACTCCACCACCTGATTAGAAAAATCAAATTTTAACCAAAATAAATGGAAAGATATTTAAAGAAATGGAACAACGAGAACAAATTTTGCATATGCTGCTTGGTTCTCTCTGCCTACTTTTCAATCATATGGCAAGGAACAAAAATGAGTCACCTGGCCCAATTCCCTCCTCCACGGCTGCTCTTGTAGCATTTAAAGCATAGGTCACCCTATCTTTTCTTTCCCCAACTTCTGCTCCCCTCCAACCTGAAAAGGTTTGGTTCCATTTCCAAGTGAGAAAAAGTTGTTATAAAAGAATTGATAAGGCTATGAGGAAAACCTTGAAAACAGCTACACCACCAGACAGCTTTGATAGTCGTTCCTGTGCTTTCTCTTTATCAAACGTGGCAGTGCTCTCTTCAATTGCTGCCCTGAGCTATAAAATTTTAAACAAAATGAAATAGTGAGCATCTTCAATTTATGAAGAGGATAGTAAGCATATCCAATCAAACAGGGAACATTGGAAAGCGAGGGAGAACAGAGAACAACATTTCTTCGGTTAAATCTAGAAGACCACATATTAAGAAACATCTATGGACTATAGATGATATTTGACTGCTGTCAGATAGGGTCATTTCTGTTTGTGGTAGATGTAAATATGCCTTGTCACTTCAATTGATTGGCAACACTTCGATGAATTAGTAAGGCAAGTAACAGATATATAGAAAATCATTTAGGTGAAAGTACAATTAAAAATCTCCCACTATTTAAAGAAAAACAGCACTTTGTGGGCAATCCTACCTGTTCACATCTATCTTCAATGAGCTTCTTATCCCCACCGCCATGTAGAATGAGAGTATCATCAAGAGAAACAGTAACCTGTTGCACCTTAAATTAGTAAGGTACTTGGTGTCCAAGGTACCTAAGATTCATTATAATGCTCGTAGGCACAGACCTTTCTGCCAGAACCAAGCATTTATGGCCAGACTTTATCAAGGGTGAAACCCCGTTCTTCTGTGATAACCTGCTTTTGAACACGTTCTCAGTTTTCACACAACACTTAACAAGCTCCATTCCAACTTGTACGAGAGTATAGATGTGAGAGTCGAAGTCACCTCTCCTCCCGTAAGAATCGCTAGATCATCTAAACCAGCTTTTCTATTTTCCCCAAAACCAGGAGCTTTCACAGCACAAACCTAAAATACAATAAATTTCATGAAAATGGAAAGCCAGTGGACAAAAAATTAAGTTCTAAGTAGGATATACAAATAGACACATAATAACCTTAAGCCCAGCACAATGTTTGTTGAGTATAAGCATAGCCAAAGCATCACTCTCAACATCCTCCGCAACAACAAGAAGTGGCCTATGTTTCTGTTCAGAATTCACATAGAAAACTCGAGAATGAGAAGATCCTAAACTATTATTTTGCAATGCAAAATTGTAATTTAAATCAGCATATTCAATTATTTTCCTGGCCACCTCCATTGCTAGCTCCAATACTTTCACCAATGAGCTCATGTCTGATATTTTCTTCTCATGGATTAGTATAAAGGGGGTGCTCCAATTCCTAAGAAAATGAAAAATTACTATTATTCAACCGATCATGAAACTCAATCCAAGTAATTACATCAAGCTGGAAGAAGCCTTTTATTTGTTTAACAAAGAGAACCCTGCCTTCTGGAGTAATTGACTTTACATCTGACCCCTTTTTGTTTTTTTGGGGGGGTGGTGCTCAATAATAAAAAGAAGACAGAAATTCTGTGCCAAATATACCATTATCAAATACTTTTTAGCAATACTGTAGTAAAAGTTTAAACACCATGTAAGTTCAATAATTGGGAAGTTTTGGCAAAAAGGCTAGCAGCTACATGTTGAATCACTTACACATTTCTGGATCATATGATCAGTAATAAAATAAGGAGATATATAGCCTCTGGTCAGTTTCATTCCTTCTACCACTTCCAACTCATTATGCAAAGTGTTCCCATCCTGCAGTGCTTAACTATGGTTTTAATCATCTCACCTCAATATTCGCAACTTTATATACACCCAAGAAAAAAGGGCAAAATTGCTTACAGCAACAGTAATGACTCCCTCCTTCCCAACTTTCTCCATTGCTCTTGCAATAAGTTCTCCAATATCGCGCTCTCCATTAGCAGATATAGTTCCAACCTAGTAATCATATTTAGGAAAGGGTGTCCAATAATTTATCAGTAACAAGCTTTAGAAGATTATATATTTCGTTCATTGCCAGGGCATCCAGTGTATATGTTCTCAAAGTTGATGGTAGCAATGAAGTACAAAAGCATAGACTCTATAATGATCTTCGTAATCAAATTAAACTAGCAGAAGAAAAGTTTACTTGAGAATCACTAGCACCTGGGTTATTTCTTCTTGTGTGCTAATCATTAATGCTCTGCTTTTCAAATCAGTAATTACAGCATCAACTGCCTTATTTATACCGTTTCGCAAATCCATGACATTTACACCAGAAGCAATTGCTTTGCAACCTTCAGTGAGTATAGCTTGTGCAAGAACAGTTGCACAAGTTGTACCTGGAATTAGAGAACACAGAC
The DNA here is from genome assembly GCA_025593235.1 of Vachellia pachyceras. Lineage (NCBI taxonomy): Eukaryota > Viridiplantae > Streptophyta > Magnoliopsida > Fabales > Fabaceae > Vachellia > Vachellia pachyceras. Next base: position 20,144 of record JANTPZ010004591.1, on the reverse strand, counting down.
TTCATAAGATCAGAAGGCATCAAACGTTAGATACACATTGCCTGTGAAAGAAACGACAAAATGACCAGAGAACTACTCCATGTTTTACTTCCAGAGTTAGGAAGAGAATCAAAAAAAAAATTACAAGACCCATTTTCAACTTTAATACTGTTAAAAATATGTTTAGGGAAGAGTGTCATCTGCCATTGTATATAATCTTCGGTTAAAACTGCTTTCTTCCATTTGATCGTAGCTTTAGATCATTTAAGCAAATTATAAAAAAGGCAATGCTTATGGACTAAACCCATTTAATAAACGAGTCTTCCTCTATTCTGATGAAATAGCAGTAATTTATATTTTTGACTACCAAAGAGTTGTAGTGTTTAACTGACCTGACTTATTTAGAATTTACAGCATTAAGGTATTGCAAAGCCAATTATCTATGCCAATGGGTAAACAGTGAATAAAAATCAATCTCTCACTTCACATCATCGCATATTTATTAAGGAACAAAATTTCCAAGTAATCACCATCGCCAGCAGCAGTATTGGTAGCCTTAGCCACCTGCTTCACAAGATCAGCACCAAGATTTTTGGCCCTGTCTTCAAATTTAACACTTCTGGCAACGGTCACTCCATCCTTTGTAATCTTGAGTTTTCCATGACTTCTCTCAATGATTACATTGCGACCCCGAACCAGTCATTTTAAATGAAAGTCATTCCCGATCATTTTGAATTCTTCTTCAAAATGTTATCATCTATGGGTAATAACAATTTTCAGTAATAGGTTTTAGCCTCTACAAAAATTTGGGGGGGGGTCATTCAAAGAGACATATAGTAAGGATACGCTCCCTAGCTACCAGAAAGGTTTGACCTTGTCAGAATCAAGAGAGTTCATGACAGAGATATAATGACCACCAGAGTTCACCATAACAGTCACCACCACAACTAGCATGAAAGAACAAACAAGAAACAAGTGATCCAAAGCCAGTACCTTAGGTCACATTGTAACTTTTACAGCCGCTGCAACCTCAGAAACCCCTTGAAGCATAGCAGCGCGAGCCCCAATTCCAAAGTTTATATCTTTCGCCACATAACTTCTGTGGGATATTATCCGATTATAAATCTGTCCAATTAAAATTACAAATTAAGGGGGGAAATCAGACTAACACTTAATCCATCTAGAAATCACCCGCCCAACTAACCAAGAGCACAAAACTAGTGGAGAAAGTAGTAAACAATATTGAAGAAATAAAATATATGATCACCCAGATAAGAAAAGCTTGTTATTTTGATCTAAGCTCAAGAGAAAGAATAAGAAAAGAACAGGAAGGCTCAATCTGTTGTTTTTGAAGGGAGAGAAAGCAGGAGTTGAAAATTTTGAGACACAAATGAAATGGGCAATACTTGAGCAAGGGGAAATTCTTACAAGTTTTTTGGAAGAGGATGAGTTGATGCATGAGGCTAGTTTGGAAGCTACTCGATACATTGCCACTTGCCAGATTGAAAAAAAAAATGCAACGAAGCAAGTGAACGGAAGTGATGGCCACTGGCAAGCGCAAGCATACAAAACGGCAATAGGGCTTTAGAAAGGTTTTAGGAGACTTTTTCCTTTTCCTTTTCCTTTTGCTTTTCCTTTCCTTTCGACTTCGGATCAGGAATTCACATTCCTCCCCTTTCCTTTTTCCTTCCCCTGCCTTGTCGGAGTTTTGTTCTTTGTTCGTGAGATGATACAAAAATATCGTTGAAATATAAAAAAATAAATTAGGATCCTGAATTTGCATTCTAGATCAAACAAGGATTTCAAATTTGATAAAAATGTAATATTGGCCCTAAAATTTTTTTTGAATCCTGGAACTGTTGGTCAAGGTGTGACATCAATTGTCCTATAGCGAATGCCGGATTGAGAAGCTAAGTCATAGTCGAACCATGGCGTTTAGACATCTACTCTACTAAGGGTTAAGGAAATAGAGTTGTGCATTGACTAATAAGTCATAGTTGAACCATGGCGTTTAGACATCTACCCTACTAAGGGTTAAGGAGAGAGTTGTGCATTGACTAATAGTTATAGCTTTTGGTCTAGTGGTAAGCATTTAATCCTAACAGTTAGTATCAGAGCCAAAGTCATGGGTTCAATTCCCAACAGGACAATTGCTAAGGGGAAGATTGTTAGTCAAAGTGTGGCGTCGATTGTCCTATAGTTTTTAGTCTAGTGGTAAGCGCTTAATCCTAACAATTGGTATTAGAACCAAAGTCATGGGTTCAATTTCATTAACCCTCTATTAAGTGTTAAGGAAATAGAGCTACGTGCTAAGAACTTCCAAAAAAATAAAGAAATTCTCCGAGGCATTAAGAATGGGGCATGTGAGGCGTTGGAATTGGAGAAAGTGAGAGAGAGAAGGAGATTTGTAGGTAGCACGTGAAGGTGTGTAAGTGCATTCAAAAAAGGTAATTGATAAGACTTATTAGGTAATAGATGGATGAGAGAGTTGAAGATGAAGGTGTGTTTTTTAATTTTTAAACGGGCGGGTATGAGCATCACGTGGATGAACCCGTGTCCCTCCCCATGAAGGGCATACCCCGCCTGTGACGGGTTCAATCTGAGCGGGTTGGAACATCACAGGTCGTGGGCGGGTTCGGGTTTTTTTTGCTCTTCCCTAGTTGGCTAAATCCCAACTTAGCAGTAAGCATGTCAAAAAAAAAAAGAAAACTATGCACAACGTCATCATACTCCATGGAGGACCAAAATTTTGGATAACTCAACTGCATGTACAAGAGACATAATTTATACATTAATATATGGATGATATTTAGGTCAAATTCATTGTATCAAATTCTTCAATAGCATCCTAATTTAGAATATTATTATTTTAAATTTGAAATTTTAAAATAATTCATCCTTTTTTAAAAACTAATTAAAAAGAAAATGACCATATGCAAACGTGACATTAGGCCTATATGGTGAAAGAGTTCTTTTTAATTATTGAAAAATTTCCAATCAGGTCTCAAATATGATAATTAATGAATGAAAGGTCTCAAAGATTCACAAAATTATCATAAGGTCCCAGGAGTAACTGCTGAAGTTGTCATTAACAACCTTATCAGCCTTCATTAACAACCTCAGCAGTTACTCCTGGGACCTTATGGTAATTTTGTGAATCTTTGAGACATTTCATTCATTAATTCTCCTATTTGGGACTTCATTGTAAATTTTTCTTTATTTTTTTACCTTTCAAGTTAAAAAAATTATTATTTTTTTTAAAAAGGAAAATTTAAAAAAGAAAAGAAGAAAGCTAACCCGGTTAACCCACTAACTCGCCCCGGGTTGATTCAAGTTTACCTTGGATTAGATCGGGTTGACCCCAAACGGGGGTCAAATTGTCGACCGAACAGGACTAGAGGCTAGTTCACCGATTTTTGGTTCGAACTGGTCAGTCCGATCCGAATTAGGGAACATTGAAAATTATTCTTAACAACCATAAAAAAAGGTAGATATTATAACTTTATTTTGAACTTATCCAAAACTATAGTAACAAACTCAAAATCATATTTTTAATTATATTCATATAACACTGAAAAATATCAAATTAATTTTCAATGAAAATAGTGCCTCAATTTAACCCATTTTACATAAGAATGCTATTTATAAGTATGATCCCACATGTGATGTAAACATACAAGCTATTCTCTCCATCTAGCTATCATTTCTCCCTATCTCTCATTTTTATGCCCAGAAATTTCAGGAGATCTCTTCCTAACCTCCATCTCTTCCTCGTCCCCAGCCTTCCCCACCGGAGACGCATTCTCTCTCGACCCTCTCCTCATCTTTCCCTGAAAAATATCCAAAAAGCTTCGCTTAATTTGCCATGAACATTGTTCGCAACATTACCACCACCAACAATAATACCGGCAACAATAACAACAACGTTAACAACAATAATCAACAGGCTTGTGCGGCCTGTAAATACCAACGTAAAAAGTGTGCTCCTGACTGTATCCTGGCTCCCTACTTCCCTCACGATCGCCAACGTCAATTCCTGAATGCCCATAAATTGTTTGGTGTCCGTAACATCACCAAGGCCATCGAAGACCTCGACCCCCACAACAGAAACGAAGCCATGCGAAGCATCATCTTCCAGGCCGACATGCGAGCCACCGACCCCGTCGGAGGTTGTTGCAGATACATACAAGAACTCATGTCCCAGATCCGATACCATGAGGCTGAACTTCAGCTTGTTCTTCAACAGTTAGCCATGTTTCGTGCCCAACCTTATTATCACAATCTTCATGAGATTATTGATACTACTCCAGATCATCCCAACTTATCGTATAGCCCTAATATTATTAATAGTAATAATGTAGGAGCAGTACCATCACCGGTTTCTCATTATCAATACATTCAAAAGCAGCAACAAGAGCCGAAGATGAATATGGTGATAGTTAATAAGGATCATCACCATCAAAAAGATGTTACTTATTGGATTGGGCAGGATTTGATGCCTTTGTCGTCGCTGCAGAGCAAGAATGTTGGTGGGGATGAACATAGTGGTTATGAAGTGGGTGATGATGAATTGTATAATGATCGTAAGCCGTCTTCGTCTATGCTTGATCTTCATCGTGACGATATATTTTAACGATTGATGAACTTGATGAATAATGTGTGTTTCGGAAATCCATTAAGAGAAAGGAGTTAAAGCTTCCGAGATCATTTTATGGATTTTGAAATGGTTTTGCAGATTTCAAGATGGTTTTACAGATTTTAAGATGATTTTGTCTTGAATTGCGTTTGGAAATAAGTTATTCACAAATATGCATAATAATTGATACAGGTGAGTGTCTGTGTGTTTTTATTACCATCCTTAGTATAAGTCACATAGAGTTTTGCAATTTTCCTGCTATTTCATTAGTTCTTGCTGATTTATGCTTAACGATGGCCTATTTTCCAATTTCATTGTAGAAAGCTGTTTTTGTTCAAAAAAAAATGCAGTTTGGAAAAGGCGGTGATTTGTGGGAAACAAGACCACACACATATATAAGGCTGTTGTGCAAATTTTTGCAGAAATTTTCAATCGGGTGTGTATCCCTTTTAATTTGCATCACTTAACGGTCATAGATCTCCTTTAATCCAGGATAACATTGTTATGATTTAAAATTTTTAAGGTAATAATATTATTGAGTGAAAACTTCCGATAATATAATGAAGTTTATTTATGGGCATTGTTGTTTAATAGTGTATGCACTGGCGAACCTACCTTGTGCTCAGCGGGTGCAGCCGCACCCCTGACTTCCAGAAAATTAGGTATGTATTAGTATTATATGATTTATTTTGCACCCACTCATTTGCTAATTTTGAACCCACTAAATTTTTACTCAAATTCTTATCAAAATATATAAAGAATAAATCTCACTTATCTTACATATTCTGTTGATTAATAATCTGTTTTGTTTTGTGCTTGTTGAATCTTACTGATTTAAATTGAGTTTTCAGTTGTTGTGATCTCAAATTTTCGAAAATTTTGGTAGATGATGCACATTGTACTGCACAGTATTGAAAATTAGATTCGTTTTCCATTAATTTGAAATTATTATTGAATCAAATCATCATATGGACGTAAAATGCTAACGATAAGATCGGTGTTAATTGATTTAGAGAGATTAAAGAAGTCAAATAAATTATTTAATTATAACTTATATTATATAATCTCTCTAAAATACTTATATATATATATGTCATTATATTATATAAGTTTATATGTTAGATAAATAAATTTAAAGAAAAATGATAGATATAAATACTTTACAGTAATTTATTTAGTTGTTTTAATCTCCCTAAATTAATTAACCTTCTTTTATATTAAAGATTGAATGTATTATTATAAATCTTATTATTGATAACATAATAAAGATATAGCTGCATTAAGAAAATATTTGACAGAAATTAACATGCAGTGATGAAGCGGTTCCTATGGTTTTTTGTTTTTTTTAACTTCTTCACACTTCTACAGGAAATACTTATAATAAGGGTGAAATAGAATATCTAAGGTGGAGGGTGAAATAGAATATCTAAGGTGGATTAAAAAATGGATGTGTAATTAGTGAAATGCTTTTCATTAAATGTAAATGGTAATTTTCAAATTAAATGCTAATAATATATACTTAAATTTTATGTATTTAATATAATGAATTTTATATTTAAAAACTTAATCATATTTTTGGTCATTTAAAATAATATGTATATATTATTTAATGGGATTCATATTCTTTTAAATTATTTTTCACCAAAAGTTAATTCCCCCACATTTAAATAAATGAATTTTCCTTTTCACAAAAAGACACTTCTTCAACATGTATCCAAACATAAATCATATTACATTATCTAACTTTTACCCCAAAAGTCATTGTGATTGTTTGAAAATCTGTTGAGTGCTTGGAGAATGCATTATGGACATGGCAATGAATTCTTGGGAGAGAATGAGTATTTGACAATAATTATGGGGTCAAAATGCATTCCGGACCCCAGAATGAATTCTAGGAAGAAAAAGAAAAAACTCTTTTTACCCATAATGCATTACAGGCCATGACCTCAACATTACATGTTGCAACTTGAATATTTAAAGGCTCAACCTGAGATACTCCAAATCATGACATACACGTCAAAATTATAAATCACAACCTGGTACTCTTCAAGTCGTGACTTATATATGTTATAACTTGGGATATTCTAATTGCTTTTTATCTTTTTATTTTTTCCATAATTTTATCACAATATAAAAATAAAAAATATATATGTAACATATAATGAAATTCATTTTCTTTTAAATAACTTTTTACTAAAAATTATTTTTACAACGTTTATCAAAACGTATTTTCATTTTCTAAAATGCATTATGAAAAAATATCATTATTAAAAATTTATTGGTGTGAAGATGATTATATGTGATTGTGCAGCTTTCTAGGGAAAAAAGATTGCAATTTTTTAATAATTGTTTGGCATGTTCAGGTTGCTAAAATAACCAAGGTTATCAAAATTGGACCGGTGACTGAACCGGACAAGGCAGTAGGTTAAGGATTAGCGTCTCAGACTGGAGTCAAATCGGGGGTCGGATCGGTGAGGAATAAAAAATTAAAAAAATAAATATTATCACATATTGACACAATCAAATTATTGAAAATTTCAAAAAAATAAGTAGTAAATTCTATTATTAACAAAATAACAATTACCAAATCAATAATATACTTATAGATTATCTATTATCCAACATTATTTATTGTTTCAAAATTTCAAAATATATATGGTAATGGGACATTTTTTTTCTTCTCACATTTTGCTTTTCCCCATCAAACACCAAAATGTTCTTCTTCATGTATTCTACAAATGGGGCAATCAACATGTAATAAAATGACAATATAGAAGGTTAGGTGGGAAAATACTAACATGTATTGTTCTATGGTGTATATAGATTTATCCTTCAACTTATATCGTGCTACCTTCATTCATCTTAACACCCCATATTTTCTCTTAAATGTATATACGCTTTCCAATGATGAAGAAAATTATAATTCCTCAAGCTGTGTTTCATACTTTTTTACTTCTATTACTCATATCCCACTCTAATCCAACAACTTCACCTTCATCCTAATAAATTTTGTAAAAAAAAAAAGCTGATTAGGTCGGGCGGGTTGACCAAGTCACTCTCGTGTTGGCCGGGTCATCCCTAACTGGGGTCAGAACCTCAATCAGATTAGACCAGTGGCCGATTCACTGGTTTCCGATCCAAACCGGTCGGTCCGATCCGATTTTCATAACATTGAAAATAACAATTCGTTGGGGCTTTTCAAGCCACCCCACCTTACCAGTGGACTAAGCGATCAATCCACAACTCGTAGGTTGGCTCGCATTCCCAACTACAATGGTTGAAAATATATTGTACATAGTTAAAGAATAGAGATAAGAGTTGAAAAAAGATATATTTTATCGTAATCTTTAAAATTTCATGTGTTTTTAGATAATGAATTTAATTTAAGGGATTTTTTAACTATTTTTTCAAGTTCATAAATGAAAACTCGTTAAAATAAAAGTACATAAATAAAAAACAAAATATGATTAACAGTATTTTACTAATATAAATTCAAAAGTCCTTAAAACTGGAGGAAAAAAAAAAGAAACAAAAACAAGTCCTTAGAGATTAGAAGATTAAAAAACCACGATATCAAACTACATCTAAATTTTATCCAACTGTAAGTAGTAGTAATAGATTAGTTATGCAACTTTTCCTTAGTCAAATTTGTTACTGATATAACGTCCTCATAGTCAAATGCATTATTGAAAAAAAATGAAATAATTGAAGGGATTATTAGTTTATTACAATGTACCGATGAAGTGTTACGTTTACGTGTCATTCTTTCTTTACTCCCTTCTCTCTCTCCATCATGTAAGCTCCCACACGTTTAACCCCACCAGCTCTCTTGCAGAGAAATCATTGTGCACTGCGGCTTCAGAGTAGCATCGCATTCTGCTTTTATGCTTCGATCTGTTCTTTTAAAGAACCCTCTTACTGTCCTTCCACATTTCTCATGTCTGCAATTTAGCTCTTCTCATAAAAAAGCCGAATACTTTGATGTCTCCCACCAAACCATTCTTGTGCCATTACCCCCCATCATCCCTGATCTCTTTTCTCACCCCTCCTTTTAACTCCACATTATGATGCCTCTGCTTTAAACGGTAGATTCAGCATTTGGTCTCATTTTACTGTGTGATCATCACGCTTTAATTCAGCATATATCTTCCCTCTCTGTTTTCACTCACTTCCTTTCGGTTTTAGACAGATATTTCAGAATTCATCAGCAGAAAATGGCGTCGAGGCTGTTGATTTTCCTGATAGTTAAGCTGCATTTAGTTATCAGTGCCACACATTTTCATGGATATGAAGGTATTGGCTCAATTTAGGTGTTTTCTGACTTGATTTTGCAATGGGTGTTTATGATCAGTCTGTGCGGTGTATTACTGATAGGTGTCAATGATGGGTGTAGAATGTGATTTAGATTTCGCATATGGGGCTTTGTTTGCCTGGACAAGTGTTTCTCTCTTGGTGAAGAAGTAGGAAATCAGATTAGTTCAAGAAAGAGTATAGAGGGAAATGCTGAATTTGAATAGCCAGGCCGAATAATCTGCACTGACTCTGAATCATCCATATATATTAATCTTACACAGAGAATTGTTACAGTTAGTTACAATTGGTGGTCCCCACAATATAACAGAAATCACAGCAATGGAGGGAGCTACACACGTGACTGCTGAGGAATGTTAATAATAATTTACAATCAACTTGCTAATTCAGGTTTATTCTAACATCCCCCCTCAAACGAGAGGGTGTAACATACAGCCCGAGTTTGCGACAGAGATAAGCGAACTGAGTATGAGTCAAGGCTTTTGTAAGACAATCTGCGACCTGTTGAGAAGAGGGAACATATTTGACATTTAATGCACCGGAGTGAACCATATCACGAATGAAATGGAGGTCAATATCTATGTGTTTACTTCGTGAATGTTGTATAGGATTGGCTGTCATGGCACCAGCACTGAGGTTATCACACCAAATGATAGCTGGTTGTTTTAAGTGTAAACCAAGTTCAAACAGTAAGGATGCGATCCATTTAATTTCAGCAGCACCATCAGCTAAGGCACGATATTCAGATTCTGAACTTGATCTAGAAACCACCTTCTGCTTTTGTGAGGCCCATGAAATTAGTGTATTTCCAAAATAAACACAGCAGCCACCCATCGATCTTCGATCATCAACATCGGTAGCCCAATCTGCATCCGTGAAGGCTGTAATCTGAGGAGATGTGATGGCTGGAAGATGTAAGCCATAGTGGTACGTACCCTTTAAATATCTGAGAATTCGCTTGACCCCTTGATAGTGAAGATCCGTGGGGCATGAGAGGTACTGACTTAGTTTATTAACAGAGAAGGCAATATCCGGTCGTGTAGAGGTAAGGTACTGTAACGAGCCAATAGCACGGCGATACAGAGAAGGATTGGACAAGGGTGTTCCTTCATGAAAAGAGAAAATTCGACCAGTGACCATGGGTGTAGATACAGGAGCACAATCAAGCATGTCAAACCGTTTCAGAAGGTCCAATACATATTTTCCTTGATTGAGGAAGAAACCAGAGGAGTCACGATAAATTTCAATTCCAAGAAAATAATACAGGGGACCAAGATCTTTCAGAGCAAACATCATGTTCAGCTTTTGAATGAACTGAGTGACAAACAGGGAGTTATTTCCAGTCACTAAAATATCATCTACGTATATTAGAATGTAGATAGTCAGACTTTGAGTTCTCAGATAAAACAAGGAAATATCACTTCTAGCATTTCTAAAACCCCACCGAAGGAGAGTGTTACGCAATCTATCAAACCAAGCTCGTGGAGCTTGTTTAAGACCATATAAGGCCTTTACCAGTTTGCATACATGAGAGGGCCTTTTAGAATCAACAAAACCTTCCGGTTGTTCCATGAAAACCTCCTCTTGGAGGTATCCATTTAGGAACGCATTATTCACATCAAGCTGTCTTACTTCCCAATGAAAGGTAGCTGCAATCGACAAAACTAATCGAACAGTTGCAGGCTTTATTACAGGGCTAAACGTATCACCATAATCAATACCTGGAGATTGTTGAAACCCCTTTGCCACAAGTCTCGCTTTGTGCTTCAGAATCGAACCATCCGCTCTGTACTTGACCTTAAAAACCCAGCGACAATCCAGAACCGTTTGCCCGTGAGGTCTCGGAACAAGGAGCCAGGTACGATTCTTATGTAAGGCTGCAAATTCCTCAGCCATTGCTTGTCTCCAATGGTGTGAGGAGAGAGCGTCGCGAGTTGTCTTAGGTTCAACCGCGAGTTTCAATGAAGCTGGATCCTCCAATTTCAAGAGGCCAGTGAACGGATATCGCAGTTTACGAATCCCTGCCTTTGCTCGAGTTACCATGGGATGAATATTCTGCTGAGAGACATCTGAGGGACTGGAAGCTGTCTGAGCCGATCTCGAGGACGAGGGAGACAACGGGATCGAGCTGTGGGGTGGTAAAGCTGTCTGCACAGTGTCAGCTGAAGACTCTAAGATCTGAGTGCCATGATCCAGAACAGGAGAAAGATCATTGGACCGAGAAAGAGTAGTGGGCCATGGCAGGTCTTGTTGGGCCTGTGAGATAATGAGAGGAATAGAGCTTTCATCGGTTGCCCTTGTATCTACTTGCTTCCTGTTTAGAAAATTTGAGTGGAATGGAAAAATTCTTGGATCAAAAACCACATGACGCGACACATAAATGCGGCCTGTATGACTTAAACATCTGTGACCCTTCTGTTGCTGTGCTGGCCCAAGGTAAACACACTTTTGACTATGAAATTGCAACTTATGAGCATTGTAAGGTTTGAGATAAGGGTAACATGCACATCCAAAGGGCTTCAAGTCACTATAATTTGGCTCAACCTTGTAGAGTTCCATTAACGGAGTAGAATTATTCAATACCGGAGTAGGCAAACGATTAATTAAATAGACCGAAGTTTGAAAAGCTTCAACCCAATATGTGAGAGGTATCTTGGATTGTGCCAATAACGTTAGACCCATTTCCACTATGTGTCGATGTTTCCTCTCGGCTCTACCATTTTGGGGTGATGTATAAGGACAAGTGAACCTCATAGTAATTCCTTATTGTTGAGCAATTGGTATAAAAGACTTGTATTCAGTACCATTGTCACATTGAAAGGATTTGATCTTGGTGTTAAAATGATTTTCAACTTGAGATTTAAACACCTTAAATGCATGAATAGCTTCACTCTTCTGTCTTAGAGGAAAAATCCACACAAATCTGCTGAAATCATCCAAAAAATGTATGTAGTAACGATGACCACCAATGGATTGAGTTGGTGATGGGCCCCATAAATCGGAGTGAATAAGTTCTAGAGGTGTTGAAGCTCTAAAATCAGATTTGGCAAATGGTAGAAATTTAGATTTCTCTAATTGACATGCTTCACAAACAAAATTGTCATCCACAAAAAGTTTGACATTACAATTATTTAGTATTTTCCTAAGAACATTATTACTTGGGTGACCAAGTTTGTAATGCCATTGGAGAATTTCACTGTAGTTGGAAAACTGGGTTGCAAAGACTTGAGGTTGATCTTTAACTTGAGGAATGTGGTATAATCCGTCCTGCGCTTTCCCTTGCATCACTGTTTTTCCTGTCACCTTGTCCTTAACAATGCACCCCACATTAGTAAACAAAACATCCACACCATTGTCTTTAGTGAGTTTGTGCACACTAATTAAATTTTTACTAGCACTTGGAACAATAAGAATATCTTTTAGTTGAAGTTGAGATTCATCACAAGAAATGACAGTAGAAGCAGTTCCAGATATCATAGCTTTTTCTCCGGTACAAGTTAGTAGATGTGTTTTACCTGCTGGAGTCACCTGTGCCATACCATCAGGACTTGCCACAACATGAAAATTGGATCCACTGTCTACAAGCCAAGCTGGGTCCGTGACAGTCTGTGGGCTTGCATAATTGGATTGAGGCATGAAGCCCAAACCCGAATGGCTTCCTTCTCTGTCCAGGCGGGAATAGCAGTTCTCGTAGGTATGTCCGAGGCGTTCACAGTAGTTGCAGAAAGGGCGAGCTCTGCCGGACGAGCCAAAGCCACCGCGTCGACCACGGAAGCGTCTCCCTCTCTGATTATAATTCCATGAGCTGCGCATTCCGTCTGAACCATGCATTCTGTCAGATCGATTATTCTCAGAATAACCTCGTCCTGTTCCACGGTTGTCATAGTTTCTTCTTGCTAGGTTGGCCGACGGCTGTAATGTCAGAGATGAGAACTGATGTAGTTGATCCAGGCGAATTTCGAAGGCAAGCAACTGTGAAGACGCCTCTATCCAAGATAGAGTTGGATGATCAAGCAACTTAACCACAATCGCATTATAATCTGAGTCCAATCCATTCAAGGTGTGCATAATTAAATCGTCGGTGGACAGAGGAGCTCCGGCGAGAGCCAGCTGGTCGGAGAGTTGCTTCATTTTCGCTAAATATTCTTCCATCTTCATCCCATTTTTCCTGGTTGAGTGAATCTCTGACTTGAAGATCATTACTCGAGCTTTGAGTGAAGCACAGGTGAGGTCTCTGGCTCCAATCCAGAGGTCATAGGCTGTGCGACAATGAAGGAGTTGAGCCCCTACATCCTGAGTCATGGTGTTTCTCAACCAACCAACCAACATCCTGTCAACAGCAAACCAGTCATCAAACGCAGGATTAGCTTTCTTTACTCCTCCGTCTGACAGATAACGAGGTGGTGCCGTCGCAGTACCATCGATGTGAGTTTCCAGGCGATTTCCTTCTATGAGAGGAAGAACCACTGATTCCCAGACCAGGAAGTTGCTGCGATCCAACTTGATCGAAGAGGTCTGGCCAGACGATTGAAACAGGGAGTAAGTTCTGGAGATCATGGTGGAGGGAACACCGGTGCTGGTGGCGCTGGCGCTTTCAGCGGAAGAGGTCGACATGACGCCTGTGCTCTGATACCAAGAAAGAGTATAGAGGGAAATGCTGAATTTGAATAGCCAGGCCGAATAATCTGCACTGACTCTGAATCATCCATATATATTAATCTTACACAGAGAATTGTTAGTTAGTTACAATTGGTGGTCCCCACAGTATAACAGAAATCACAGCAATGGAGGGAGCTACACACGTGACTGCTGAGGAATGTTAATAATAATTTACAATCAACTTGCTAATTCAGGTTTATTCTAACAGTTCAGAATTAACTTTTTTGAGGAAAATTACAGTTGATTTCTACCACATATCTTGGTGTCCGTTGTTGTTGCCATTGTAGTTTCTAAAAAGAATTGGATTTTTTGTGCTTTCCTACTGATTCAGTTGAAATGAAAGTAATCAAAATTTGGCCTATATGTGATTTCCCCCTCTTGTATCTTAGATTAGGGGATTGTTAATCCTTCATCTTGTCAGAAACCATACTGGAATAATCACTTTATGGGCAATGAGTATATTATTGGATGCAAGTACCCACTGCAGAAAATCTCATTTGGGAATATAAATACATATATATATATTTTTAGAACTTATTGTTCTCATCCATATTTTATATTCTATGTGAAACTAATAGGCTATAAATAAATAATGATTTATATGTTAAATTAGATGTTCTATTTTCTCTCTCTGTAGCCACCAATCAACACCATTATTCCAGGAGCTACAAAAGTATTGCTTTTCCACCAACCAAGTCTTCTTATGGAGTTCCTGCAAGTATTGCACTTCCACCTTCTAAGTGATTATCTAAGGCTCCGATAAGGGAAAAGACCCATGGTTTAGTAAATTCTCCAATATTGCATCATAGGCATCCCCATTACAGAAGAAGGTCCAGTGAACCAGCACCAGAGCCAACTTACTCAGTTCATCCACCCACCTACAGTCATCAAGGTTAGATTCTGGCTAAAGATAACAGGAAGTTATTCTTGTGTCAAATTAATTCTTTTTGGAATTAATTATTAATATAATTGTCATTTATTCTGCCAACTTGAAGGTATAGGCCCTTCTGTCTTCCAATCACAACCTCCTTTCTCTTCACCAGCAGGCTGGAAATTACCTGCACCTGCACCATCACCAGCAGTTCTATCAAGCCACTTGAATGGTATGAGAAACCCCTAGTATGACCTTTGCTATTACCTGTATACTTATCCTTAATTTTCCATAATGATTGGTAGGTATCTCAGTTAGGTTGTTTCCTTTGTCCCTTAGTGCCCTCCCCTTCACCTGGAATTACACCTCAGGGTTCACCATTGAGGAAGATGAAGGCTCCACCAACAGCACCTGTTTTGACTCTGCCACCTCCACCTCCTAATAAGGGTACTTTCAACTTAGTCCGCTTCCCAGTTTGTACTAGAAGATTTTTTATATACTATTTCAGTGTTTTCTTTTCTACCCATCCTAAGAAATTCTGTGATGTTGATTTCACCTGTAGACTGTATATGGGTGACTTGCTCCGAGCCCTTTACATATGCACCTCCTGGATCACCTTGTGGTTGTGTATGGCCACTTCAAGTTAAACTTCGCCTTGGTATTTCAATATACAAGTTCTTTCCGTTGGTGTCAAAGCTAGCTAAGGAAATTGCCGCCAGTGTTTTACTGAATCATAGCCAGGTTCGCATTGTGGGAGCTGATGAAGCTAGTCAGCAACTCGAGAAAACTATTGTCCTTGTAAACTTGGTACCCACAGGATCAAGATTTGATGACAAAACAGCTTTTTCAATATATAAGAAATTCTGGCACCGGGAGATCCACACAGATGCTTCCCTTTTTGGTGCCTGTGAAGTACTCTATGTTCATTATCCAGGTTATACATTGATTTCCAGTTTCCTTTTACTTTTTTTTAATTTATTTAGTTTTATTAATAGTTTTCCACATTGGTTCTTCCTCTTTATTAAAATATGCACAGGTCTTCCTCCTTCTCCACCTTCAATTCCCTCAAATATCGATAGCCCATTATTGCCTGGCAATGACAACAATGGGACAGTGATGAAACCTTTGGGAGTGGCTATACCAAGAAAAGAAAAGACAGGGAACGGAAAAATCATGATTTTAGTAATTGTGCTGTCATCTTTTACAGCCTTTATTATATTTGTTGGATTTGCATGGCTTTGTATGAGGAAATGTGGCCTTTGTGTTCATGAGACCAAACTAATTCCAAATGCAGTTCCATCCTCTTCAAAACTATCAGGTAAAACCAATTAGCTATTCATTCAACTCATTCGGCAACAAGAGACGTTGCCAAGTTGGTATAGTTTTATCTGCTTTTTTTTTTCAACATTTGGTTGCATCAATTTAAATATATAACTGTTTGTCCTTAGCAGGGAGTCCCAGGTCATTGACTAACAGAAGCAAGCCAGGATTTGGTTCTACACCCTCAAGTTCTAGAACAACAACATATACAGGATCTGCTAAGACTTTTACTCTGAATGAATTGGAGAAAGCAACTAACAGCTTTGATGCTTCAAGAATATTAGGGGAAGGGGGCTTTGGGCCTGTTTATAAAGGGATTCTATATGATGGAAGGGATGTGGCTGTGAAGATTCTCAAGAGAGATGATCGGCATGGCGGCCGTGAATTCTTAGCAGAAGTTGAGATGCTTAGCCGTCTGCACCATAGAAATTTAGTTAAATTGATAGGTATATGCATAGAGAAGCAGACTCGATGCCTCGTCTACGAGCTTGTTCCTAATGGAAGTGTGGAATCCCACTTACATGGTAATCAAAAGCTAAGTTCATTCATTGGTATTATCCACACTTTTAGAAGCCAAAATCCCTGGGAATTCTTTCTAGGCTGACTTTTGAGTTTTTTTATTTTCACAGGTGCTGACAAGGAAACTAATCCACTCGATTGGAATGCCCGGATGAAGATTGCACTTGGTGCAGCTCGGGCCTTGGCTTATTTACATGAAGATTCAAATCCATGTGTCATACACCGGGACTTCAAATCCAGCAACATCTTGTTGGAACATGATTTTACACCTAAGGTTTCAGATTTTGGATTAGCAAGAACTGCCCTGGATGAGGGGAACAAGCACATCTCCACGCATGTTATGGGAACATTTGGGTAATAATTGTTATCCCCCTTTTGACCTTCGTGTTAACTTTTTCATGTATTTAGAATGATCTCATTTGGATTCAATATCCCTTATGTTTGATGGACCATTGTGCTTTACTGCCTCATGAGCATTTTTTAACATGAAAACTAATTTAACCTTACTGATATATTATTGCTTTGTAGCTACCTTGCACCTGAATATGCAATGACAGGCCATCTTCTGGTCAAAAGTGACGTTTACAGCTATGGAGTTGTGCTCCTTGAGCTCCTAACTGGAAGAAAGCCTATTGATTTCTCACAACCACCTGGTCAAGAAAATCTTGTTACTTGGCTTCGTCCACTTCTCACGAGTAAGGAGGGTTTAGAGATTATCATAGACCCAGTTATAAAGCCTGAAATCACAGTTGATTCTGTTGTAAAAGTTGCAGCAATTGCATCAATGTGTATTCAACTGGAAGTCTCTCAACGCCCATTCATGGGTGAAGTTGTTCAGGCTTTGAAGCTGGTATGCAGTGAGCTTGAGGAAACAAGCGCAAGAAAATTAAGTAGTTCCCGAAAAGAGGGCCTTCAAGCCAAAGTAGATGAACAAGCTCCAAGAATTTCAGGCGAGATAGTGGATTTTTCAGATCATGAAACCAAAGTAGCACTATCAACCTCAGAGTTTTTCAGCACATCAGGCCAGTATATAAATACTGAGTCATTCAGGAGGCAATCCGCTTCGGGGCCTCTCACCACAGGAAAGAAAAAGCAGTTCTGGCAGAAACTGAGGAGTATATCTCGAGGGGGCATGAGTGAGCATGGATCTTCAGCATAAAAATGGTCGGGTTCTCAGTAAACTTATCAGCGGCATGATTGTAATGTTGTTTTTCTCTGGTAGGCAGTGCCTGCCATGTTATTTATAGGCACACTTGCAAATGAGTGAGAGTAAATGTACAACTAAGATGTGATGGAGCCTCTTAAAACCTGTGTGCCTACCCTGGTTGAGTATGGTCCATGAATGACATTGTAGACACGACCTACTGAGCTTGAGAAATCAACTACAAGAGAAACATGTTCTTTAATGACTTCTTTTTGGGTGAGAATTAATGACTTGATTTTTTGTAATTGTATAGTAATATTCTTTTCTTTTTCTTTTTTTGCCATCTGTATGGTAATATTCAAAACAAGTTTTATCCGAGAATGGTGAATTTAAAGTATTTCAGATCATGTAACATCTTTAGAATCAAACAGTGATTTATCCTCTGTGAATCACATATTAGCATGTGATGTTGATCTCTAAATAGGATATACAAGTACACTTTGGAATTGTTCAACAACCAAGACTCCAACTAAAACAGAAGATAATAATACATCACACCAAAATGATTCTCACCTAGGAAAGCTAAGACATCTTCGTTTACCGATAATCACTGTTTACCGACCATTGCAACAAATATATACCACGTAAATTTCCGATGTTACAACTTACACAATTCCTCTTATACCATCATACTACAGTACTCTTCCCTAAGTTGATTCCCGCAACCTATCTCTTAAAATCTTAAGTTGATTCCCGCAACCTATCTCTTAAAATCTTCAGTCCCATGTACCTGTTATAAACATAAATTGATTAGTTCACAAGATATAAGATAGAATGAGAACCAAAAATAATGTTCACGGATGTCTATTGCATATTATTGATGCCCAAAATGGCTTACACATTCGTTGGTAGGCCAAACTAGTGCCCTAAACTTTTAAATTGATACCAAGTATAACAATGAGCGGATTGGTTCGCGGAATATTTCTAGTAGCTATTTATGCTTTAGCACGAGAGACTGTGCATCAAAATACTTCTTGATAGAAATCTAGTGCATATTACAGGCTTCCTAAATGCTTTAGCTTTTATCGGCCAGGCCAAACTTGTGCTAATAGCCAAGTAGGCTTTTTTTTTTTGGGTAAAGATAGCCAAGTAGGCTTTGAAATATCTGCTTACACACCTATTTAGATAAACAAAATAATGATCAAAATTAAAACAGAACTACTTAATTTTGAAATTATTTTTCCATTAAAATTGACTATCAACTCTAATATCAGACGATGTTTAATGATTCATCTTATTTCTTCCAACAAACTAGTCCTCTCAAAACATGTCCCTGATGGGGAAGTTTATTGTAAGATATATTTATTACTTGATGTTTTGGTCTCTGAGTAATACCTGCCCATCATCATGACAGTGGCTTGAGGATTAGTCCCTGGTGATTCTTTGTATGTTGAGCCATCCACCACACGTAGTCTGTCAACTCCAAGAACCTTATAATCAGAATTAACCACCTTCCCCACGTGGCATCCACCGTGGTAGTGCCAGATCGTGATCACTGAGTCCCTGCAAAACTGCTCCAGTGATTGTGTGTCATTTAGATGCTTGGGTATGAGGTTCACATTGGCCTTCACAGTGACGTTAAGAAGTTGCTCTGTGGTTTGTTTGGCACACATGGTGTAGTTTGTGAAGTGCTCTGACTGCACAACCTTAGCAGCTATTCTGATACCCTCAACACAACGTTGGAGATCATAGGGATGACTGAAATAGTTGAAGGTAACAAAAGGGTTGTCTTCTACATTGGTGTTGTTTAACTTGAGCTCACCCACAGACCAAGGACTGGCCACTTTTGACAAGATGAAACCTCCCCTGAACGCTTCAACCGGGAGATCACGCTTGTTCTTGATAAAAGCTTGAACAGCTTCAGGGGATCTCTGCTTGGGAGGGATTGTGGACAGCTGGCCAATCTGATATATCATTCAAAGGAAGAATAATTAATTCCAATGAATTTGTGAAAAGGCAAGAACTGAGTTCCATGCATACGTCACTCTTGGCATTGGTACTCTCTTAGTTAAAAACCACTTAATTTTACTTTTGACTCGCTTGTACCTCAATCATCACACTTTGACTCAACATTATTCAGTCCCTCTAATTTTAAGTCGGCAGGAATTCAATATCTACACTTGGACTACATGCAACTCAATCCCTTTAATTTTGACTAGATCAATGAATGAATTATAAAATGTTTAAATCTATAGACACTGAGTTGTAGCATGTCAAATTTTAGAAATTAAGTTGCAACCTAGTCAAAACAAATAGGACTAAGTTACATAGAGTCCTAGTGTGGAGATTGAGTTACAAGCAGTTCAAAACTGTAAGGATAAAAGGATTAATTTCCCATGCCACTTTAACTAAAGAAAGTATCAAACAATTGGGCTACAATATTTCCCCTTTCCCTCTTTTCATTCACTACATTCATCAAACATACTGCGTGCATACCTCAGCAGATAAGATTCCATGGTGGCAGTGAATGCTTTCATTGGACTGACTAAACCCACAGCTAGCCTCAATGTACACTCCACGCTTAGTAATGCCCACAGTCTCAATTAGTGACTGGTAAACGGGTCTATTGGAAGGAACAAAAATGGTGTTCATTGGGTTATCAGCCATGCCTTTCCCAACAAAGGGATTATCAAACACCACTGGGA
>JANTPZ010004590.1:0-20867 GCA_025593235.1 Vachellia pachyceras | reverse complement strand
TCTTATGAAATAGCAAACACAGTTCCTCCTACTAGCAGCAATTTCGATTACAGTGATGCCGATGCTTATTATGGAAGCGGACGGGTTGATGGGCTGAACGGGTATGTATCTGTCGTTCCTACTGGATGGGACTAATTGGTAGTTTGAGCTTTTGAACTGACTCACTTTTGATATGGAGGAATTTTAGCAGTATATGATATATTTATACAGTAATAGTGAAGTTTGCTCTTTTGTTTTCTAGCTTTCTTTAAGCTGGATATGACTCTGTTATGGTCCTCTTTTCTTTTTTGGGGTATGGATGGGTTTGGTAATACACTCATTTCATCATACGGTGGTGGTGAAATTGTAAATCCAATTGGCACAGTACGTTTCTCCATTTGGATTCTTGTTCTTGGACAATGTTTTGAGAGAGAGAGAATGATCGATAAGTGGGTTTTTATTTATCTCTTTGCCCCTTTATGTCTTCACAGATAGATGATCCAAATGGTTACTAACTACTTGGCTATGTAACAGAACTAGATCATTCGACTTTGATTCGAATGGTTTGGTTTTCATATTTTAATTTTGTGATATTTATTGTTAATTATCAATACTTGTTTAATATTTATCAATAGAACATTGTTTTTATTATGTCTTTTGCTTCTTTTAAATTAAAGGGAGTTAATAAAAGTTTAAAAAAAATTAAAGGGAGTGCATAAATAACTCAGCCTTATAACCAGTTAAAATATGTTGTTTATTGTTCGCTTCTAAATTGCAAAAATAATTCTTTAAAATCTTTTCATGCAAATCACTATATATTCTTGGTGGGTGCAGTTATAAATGAATGCCCAGTCACGCATACAACTGTTCAATTACTCTTGTCCTGTCTAAACTCTAAAGGGTAATAAGATGAGAGAGAATGCTTTATTTTGTCTTTATTTATACGTTATTTTATTAATGTTTTATGTGAATATGCAAATTTTACTCTTAATTAATATGTATATTACCTTTTAGTATATTAAATATAGATAAAGTGAAAAATTGTTAAATTTTATAGTTAACACGGTTTACAATTTTTTTTTGATATGTGTGAAATATGTAAAAAGTGATTCATACGAATAATTAGATGAGTACAATTTAATTGCAATTAATTGCATAATTTGGATAATTGTCATTTATCGTTCTAAGATCCTTTGATTTAAACTTAAAAAATGGTTTGAAAAGGATTTGAAGTATATAAATAGATAAACAATTCACGACTCAACTCAAAATGGGAGAAATGAATATGATGATTAGCAAGCAACCATCAAACCAACAAGTAAAATAATAAATGGTTAATATAATATTTAACCCATTAGATTTATTTTCATTTTGGTTTTATCACCTCAAATTTAAAGGCAATAGTTTTGGTAGAGCTTCTTGTATTTTTCCTCAGCATGTTTAAAAGTTATTAAAAGTAGTTTTTTTTCTAATTAAAAACATTTTTACATTGGATATAACCGCATTTAAAATATTATCGAAAGCTAAATATAATTGCATCTTCTAATAAAGAATTGCGTTACTTGGACAATGTTACACTTTTTTTTTTAAAAAAAAAAAGCAAAATGATGTGCCTGTCTTGAGCTTAACATTTTTTTTTTGGAATAAGTATTGAATTTCATTAAAAGTAAGGTACACTCACAAGGATTACTACAATCATCTAATCAATTTCCTCGTCAGCCTCTATATCCTGTCTGAGAGGTGGGGGGTGGTCAAAGATACAAAAATTATCCCTAAACATTGAGAGTACTTAGCCAAATAATCAACGGTAGCGACAATCAATGGGAGTTTAGTAGAGTTGGTAAGGGCTACTACCAGCATTCCTCAGGGTGAGGGTTCGAACCCTGAGGAGTGACAGCCGCGATAATTAACGCAACCTCAAAGAGGTTGTCCCATCGGTACCTCGCTACCACTGTAAGGTCTCCTCGCGGGGGGTCCGGATTAGTATGGGGCAGGCAATGAACTCAGTATACCCTAGAATACCGGATGGTTTATAAAAAAACGGTAGCAATATACTGTCGTTGGATATGTCTAACTGGAACATGTCAATTCCAATGTAAAACTAACCCAGTTTCCTCTACTATATCTCGCAAAGGAGGGTTAATATCATATTCTCTAAGAATCAAATTAAAAGCCTTAATACAATCCCAAAAAAGGACAACTTTTCTGATTATATATCCATGTTGAATCTATTTATCATTCATTTAAATCAAATGGTGTGGTTTTATTTATAAAAATATAATATGGTCAACGCCTTTTAATAAATAAATTAGTGAACATGAACTGGTGTTAGAGGAATGTATTATAATATATTTTTTTTAGTATTGTTTTATTTGATTTATTTTTTTTTATAGTCAAAGTTCCTAAAGTTCTTCTTAAGTCTAAAGTCTAAACCAACCCATCCCTTTTAAAAGGTAAATTTACATTTATCAATATGCTGCAAACAGTAAAAAAAATTACCCAGCTGAGTAGAAATTTTTTATTAAAAACTTTAAAATTGTGAAGAAGTCTTTTTTTTTTTAAGAACGACTAAAATTTTATAATCGTTATTGAATTAATTTTTAAGTAGATTTACCTAAGTCAATATAAATATATACAAAAAATTTATATTACCTAATTGAAATTTTATAGTTTGCCAATCAGACAATGGACTTGTTTGCAACTACATTTCTAAAAGTCAAACGTATGTTTAACAATGTTTTTCCGTAAAACGAGATAATCTCATTTACATATTTACCTCGACTTACGTAAAAATACTTCTCTATTGTGTTGTCAAACGGGTGCAATCACGTGGTTGGAGTGCGTTGTATGTGCATGAGGAAGGGGAGAGAGAGGGGCACAAGGAAAGAAAGTGAAATCGTTAAAATAAACAAATTAACGTTTTCGATAAAAAAAAGGAAATTTAGTCTTGAGATCTTAAATAAAAAACTTATTTAAGGAATGGTTTCATTGATGAAACTATTTAATCAAAGGTCACATTGACAATATGAGGTGTTGTCAACACCAGCACATGCTTTTGTCAATACAAAAACCTCATGTTGTCAATGGGACATCAGAATAAATATTTTGATCAATGGATTATTCCTTAAATAAGTTTCTTATTTGGGACCTCATAATAAATTTCCCTAAAAAAATATGTTAGTGATGTGATGAGGAGAGAAGAAAAGAAGGCAAAATGTGTTTGAGAATAGTTGCTTAATCAATTTACGTTGAGATAAAACTCCTCATACATATTTATTTTAGAATTCGTAAAATTATTCTCCCAATAAATTCCATTAAATTGAGCTGCACTACACTACAAAATATAGGTTTTATGGCAAAATTTCAAAATTTAAATTTATTCAAGAACTCACATTTTTTTAAAAAAAATATGTTGGAAATAAAACTTCGGTTTGAAACCTAATTTTAAAAAAGTTATTTTCTTATCAAATCGTATTCTCTCTTCTAATAAATTTCCTCTTGCTTTCCTACTTATTTTTTACCTCAGAATCCATAAAATTTATTTTTATCTAGATTTTGCATTGGAATCCAAAAAAACTATTCTCCCCAAATTTATTATCTAAAACTTAAATTTTACCTTAAACTCCGTAAAAATTATTCTGCACCGGACTCTCAAACAAACTCTTGTTCATAATTTTAAAGTATTTTAGTAAATCTGGGTAAATTTTTGCTACTGTTTGCAGTATATTGGTAAATATGCCCTATTAAAAAAAAATCAACAACACATAACAACCTCAGATGCTCAACGTCTTCTAGCCGTAGAGAGCCTTCAATCGTTCTGTTTGAGCGTTGTACTTCTCTCCGCTGCTATACTCGGACGTCATTCTCAATCAGACTGAGGAAGGAGATCGTGCCAGGAATAGTCACCATATACGATTTAGGGTTAGGGTTATTGTTGCCCTTAAATGGAAGAAATTACCGAGGGAGTGAATTCCATGAAATTGGGTGGGGACTCTCAGAAGAAGAATCGGATTCAAGTGTCTAATACCAAGAAGCCTCTGTTCTTCTACGTAAATCTTGCTAAGGTTTCACCCTTCTTCACTCTTTGCCTCCTTCTTTGATCTGGATACTGACCACAACTTCCGATACCATTGGGTTTATGCTTCTTCTGTTATACTGATCTGCAGAGATACATGCAACAGCACAATGAAGTGGAGCTTTCTGCCCTTGGAATGGGTGAGTTTCCTCAAGACTTTATGGTTCCCCCGCCCCCCATCTTTTCATTGGCGCGCTAACTTATTCATATGTTATTTATGATTGCTGTATATGATGATAATAAAGTATTCTATGTTTCTAACTAAATGTTGTAAAAGCAATATCATTCTGTTTTTGCTTATAAAACGTTTATGGAGGAATGTGTAATGTGTTTGCTCTATCAATGTTTTAGTGTCTGTTTTGAGATTGGATCACTTAAATCACCTTAGGTCAATTTTTTTTTCCTTTCTGGCAATTCCTTTTTGGAATACTTACCTTGCATGGGTAATTATCCTACTATTTACTGTCAATTGATGATTACTGTGTTTATCATTGATTGTGGCGTTAACATAACAGATTTGTGCTTATTTTAGCAAGAATGGGTTTCGTCTTACAATATTTTTTTCCTTGTCTATTAGCTATTGCTACTGTGGTGACTGTTGCTGAGATTCTGAAAAATAATGGGCTGGCTGTGGAGAAGAGTAAGATAAGCCACACTCCTGTATTCTTCAAGATTCTACTAGTCATGAACTCCTTTGTTTATTATATAGGCCTGTTGTTCAACTTGTGCAGAGATCATGACCTCCACTGTTGATATCAAGGACGACTCAAGAGGACGACCCGTCCAAAAAGCCAAGGTAAGTATATGGAAAATATGTTAATTCAATTTTATAATCTGCCATTGCTTGGAAAGGGATTTATCTATGGAGATATAGTTTTAGTGGATCCTCGTGCTTTCAGTTTTCACTTTCATACAATTTTATAATCTGTCATTGGGCATTTGATTCCATTTTGTTCTCTTATAGGCGAAAAAACATCCGATTCAATTTTCTTCCTTTTCTTTGTGTGTGAATTTTTACTCATTTTTTTGTTGTTGTAATTCTGTAATGCCATTTTACTGTTCTGCTGAAGATTGATGATGGTTTTATTTTGCTTTAGATTGAAATAATACTGGGAAAGACGGCAAACTTCGATGAGTTAATGGCAGCCGAGGCAGAGGAAAGAGAGATTGCAGATGAAGAGTAGAGTTAAATGGGTTGCTTTTATCTGTGGTTTTAATTGTTTGTGATTCATGTAAATCGTTGTGACGGGTTGAATTTGCTGTTTTGAATGCTATATAGTTGAGGCTACGAAACAACAAACAAGAAAATTCAGTTTTGTTTGTTTTGCAGTATGTGCTCAATGTGATGTATCTTTTAGAATGTCCATAACTAGAGAGAGAACCTTGTGTTATACAATATTCTATTTTAGAAGATTTATGGCTAATGTAAATGTTGAGAAAATCATCTGGACTAATTTGCTTGAAACATTTGTTAGGCTTTCAAATAACTAAAAATAAAATGACTTTGGTTGGTTTCGTTATACCTATAAAATGGATCAACATGTATTCATTCTTGCTTCAGTTTCTCTGTTACAATGTCGATTTTTTAAGTGTCTATTTACTGTTCCATGGTTAGAACTTCAATTCGGTTGGTTTATTGTGACTTAAAATGACACATCTCATAATGTTTAGCAAATCTGATCATCACTTCTTAATTTTCCTTTGTTCTGTCTAATGTGAGAAACAGATTAAGGTATTGGTGTAGCTGTAGTGTCCCGATGCATGAATGGATAAATGTAAAGGATTTGCGAATTGTCCCTATTTTAGGTGGAAAGGAACAGAGGGTGTAGGTAGAGATCAAGGTTCAGACTTTCTTGATCTGTATAAAAAAATGTGAAGGTTCTAATTGTATTGCCAGAGTTGTGATCCCCTGTACAAAGAGGCATCTTGAACAATATTTTCGGAAGCAAAAAAAGTCTGTGATGATCAGCGAACAACAATTTGAAAGAAAACTCAACCTCAAAACTTCCGACCATGTGATTCTGTTTATTTGTGTGAGCAAACCAATGACGCTCTACAGCCTAAGAAGATATTTTTCCCCTTGAACTCTCCAAGCATGTAGTGTGGTAGTAGGAATCTGAAGTTCTTAGCTCTCTTGTTTCTCAATAAGTATCTTCTTGCATGCTTCATAACACATGAAAGAAATACCGGCAGCAGGAATCAGTTTCAACCAGCTTGGCCCTAATCCTCTGTACAGACCTGCAGGGCCTTCCTTTTCGAGTATACTTGCAAGAGCGTGAAGCATATTGCTATAGTGTCTTCCATTAATGGCCCCAGCCTGCATGTGCTTGCGAGCCACCTCAAGTGGGAATGTCACAGTGCTTGAGAATGCACTAGAAGTTGATCCAATCAAAAGGGTCATCACATTTCCCACTTCCTCCTTATTCAAAGTTTTCTTGTATGCTTTTTGCAGTGTATCATAAGCAAGATAGTTTGTGGCAGCAAAAGGGATCACACCTATTATACTTGGGGTGAGGCCTCTGTACAGTTCTGCTGGGCCTTCCTCTTTAACCATTCTCACAAATGCATCTAGGAAGTTCTTGTACACCCCTCTCTGCAATTGAAGTAGTAGTATAAAGCTAGGAAGCATAAACACTAGCATCGACATGGGAAGTATCATGGCTGGAAGTTTATTGGCTCTCTATCTTAGTGATTTACCTGAACTGTGAGACGAGTTTTGAGCAACTCTAGAGGGTATGTACATAGGGTTGAGCTAACTCCTGCAAGAGCACCAGCAATTGATGGAGCTGGAATTGGAAGTTTTGGCTTCTCACCATGTTTAGGAGACAAATGCTTCTTCACTGTATCGTATACAAATAGCTGCAGTGCAGAAATGCCTCCGTTAGATGGCATATACAAGACTGTTTGACAAAAAGTTACAGTAGATCCGTTGAGTAATTTAGGTTATTGAACAATGCGACTCCAAGTTAATCAAAGGTAGAAGTAGAACTGTTGAATGTTTGCCACAATTAACATTCAAAATGTAAGCAGTAAAGTTTAAGGAGAGCTATGAATTAGTAGTACTCCAACTCATGCCTTCTGCCACGGCCCACAAAGCTGGAATAAAGCATTGTATGCACATGCTTTTAGGAAGCTTAAAATCAATTCTCCACTAACATAACAGCATTATAACGAGGATAATACCTTAGTACCATGCTTTACCAAATCAAACACTTTGGGACAGTATGTATCAAAAGTACTAGTACCGAACACAAAGTTAAATAAATAATTTACTGATATTAATAAAAGAAGTTTAGTTAGTTATTTGTAATAAATTAGTATTCACTTTCTTAAAACACTTGTTAATTATTTACATTGAATTAATAGAAACCCCTTAACATAATCAATACATATGATTTAAGGAAAGAATTATGAATTTATAAGAAAAAAATGGATTGAAATTTTAAATTTAAGATGAAATGAGAACAACTCATCTACCTCATACGTTACAAACTGAATGTAGTACAATTAACACAATATGCACACTGATCCTGATTGATAAAAAATAGGTGTGATAAATCTTAAGTTCAGGGAAACACCAGGCTTAACATTAACATTTCAGAGATCAACAAGAATATTAAAGGATTATTACAATTAGGTATGAACCAGACATTTCTAAATCAGCAAATAAAACTGGAAGCCACGAGTCACATACCTCAATGCCCTTGCTTGGCGCAACACGGATTACATTTACTAAATTACCCCTATACAAGCCCTTCCATCCATCAGCGTCCACGACAGATCGGAACACCTGAAGAGCAGAATCTCCAGATAGTCCCACCATCAAATGTGTCCTTATGGTCTCCAATGGCGCCACAGCAATTCGTGACACTGCACCAGCAATTGCCCCACTGATCAACCTCCTCAATGAAGGATTCCCAATCTTCAACTTCAACCTTGGGCCATTCCTCTTCGTCGTCGTCGTCGTCGTCTTGCTCTTCTTCATCAGTACCAGGCCTTCATCTTCAATTTCAAAGGAATCCTCGTTGTCACCTCTCAGCGACAATCTTGGAAACAAACCAGTTCGAAACCCGGTTTCCGGCAATGAAACGAATTTCATGGTTGAATTCGCCAGCGCAAACGTTTTTACAGTCTCTTCAGCTGTTGGAGGGTTTGTTGAAATCCTAAATCCAAATGCCGCTTGACAAACGCTTGCGAATAAGCCAGTGGGATGAGAATTAGTCTCTCGAGAATTCTGTACGAACTTGATTCCAGAAGAACAGAATCCTACATCTTTGTTTCCAGATTCGAAACCTTCAAGCATCTGCATGCCTATAACCATCTAACAGAAATCTAAACTTCGTGCAAGTTTCAAGACAAGTGTGGATGGTCTCAGCTTTTAAGCGTAGAAATGAATGCTTTTAGAGAAGCATATTTATTGCCATGAACTTAATGGCGCTTTCTGTAGAATGTCTGCCTCCAGAGTGAGGAATGTTCAGTGATATCAATGGCTTAGAATTCGAAGGCTTAGGTTATGGAGAAAGCAGAGGAGCGAGGAGGAGGAGGAGGAGGAGGAGTCGCCATCGTCGTTGTTGGAAGAGAAGATTCAGAATCAAAGGCAAATCCTATGAATGGCTTTGAGAAGTTCGATAACATATTGCAAATCCATTTATTTGTTTGGGGCCTCAGAATCAGAGGACTGTACGTATTTCACTATCTTCTTCCTCAGAGTAACACCATTCACAGATAAAAAAGATACTTGGGAATATTCCTTTTGTCTTTTTTCTTTTATAATTTGAATTTAAAAAGACTAAGATTGAATGAGTGTTCTCAATTTCTAACATTGGTTCGCAATTACAACAATGCATGGTATTTCTTCTAAAATTAAAAAAAAAAAGAATGCTTGTGTTAAGAAACAGAATAGTGAGACTAAGAGGCAGGTAAACAAGGAATATGTTCATGTGTTGGAAAATTTACCATCAGGTATCAAATAAATGAATTAATGAACAAAATGTCCCAAAGGTTGACAAATCACGATGTAGTAGCTGGTTTAATAGTCATTAACAACCTCACCAGCCGTCAATAACAACCAAACCGCTACAGTGGGATTTAATGATAATTTTATCAATTTTTGGGACATTTTATTGATTAATTGAGTTATTTGGGACCTGATGGTAAATTTCCATGTGTTTATATATATTGCAAAATTATAAAATAAGTGCGTGTATTACGTATTGTAATTATTTCATTTTTAAAATTATAAAATATTTACAGTGACCTTTTCAATTATACTCTTACTTCTTATCTTTACTTTATTTGTTAATTAATTTTAGGGTTGATGGGCAAAAATATTCATTTTTTCTCCAATTTTGATTGATATTAAGTATTTTTTTTTACCTTACCCCTTAATATTTTATTGGTTTTTTTATCTACAATCAATTTCTTACAATGTTATTGTTGTTATTTTTTAATCTTCTTTATTTAACATTTTACAACATTACTTTTTATGGAACTGGTTTATATCTCTACACAATTGCATTTTTACTAATCACGTGTCCTTTCAATTAAGGTGATCCTATTCGATGCATTATCAGACATTAAATGTGGGCAAATCTTCCAACGACTATTTAAAGATACAGATTTTATTTTCAAATGATACTAACAAATCAAGGATATGTTATGTTGTTTGCAATTTTCCTTGAGTGTTATAAATTATAATAAAAGGAATTTTAACTTCTTGTGGTTGCTTTTTGTCCATGAATGTCCCTATTGGCAAGTTGGTTTTAGGTGAGTTTCAGACCACAAATTTGAGATAAATTTGATGTTTCAATTTTAAATAATTAGAGAGAAATCAGAGTCAGACATTTCCAGATTTGCCTTGTGAATATCAAGCCCTGCTGTTCAGAATTGGGAGGCTATTAAAATTCCAACTTATTTAATAAATGTTAGTATTTTACAATAATAAGGACACTAATTTTTGCTGCTCTTGCCATTACTAACCACATATTAAAATTGATTCTGCCTATCTTCTTTCATGGCTCTTGAGATTTTCATGTCTTTTCTGGGCCCACTAAATTATCAATTCAGGGGGAAAATATATGATTATCAATTTACTCTTTCATTAAAAATTAGGGGTGAAAATTCAATTTTAAAAAATTTTAGTAGCTAGAAAGATCTCAATTTAAGTATAGATACTTTTTGTGTATGAAATCCAGTGGTGGCCTCTAATTTTCATGTATAAAAACATATCAATTTTTAAATAGGGATTTTTTTTACCGTATTTATTTATTAAAATTAAGAAAATTAATATGCAAATCCTTATTGTCATTATAATATTTTATTGGGTCATTGTAGTTAATGCTTTGGTCATTGATGTGGCTCTCACTTAGTATCCACATGTAATGAAATCAAAACAGATTAGATCACATATTATATAAGGTTAAGGTCATTTTTAACCCTAAAAGTTTTTTTGTTTAAGATTTATGTTGATCTAGAAGTTTTTAAGGTTTAATGTTATCATGGCCGTAATCCATATTAAATTTAAGTTTTAGTTGCATTGCTATGTTGAGCTAGTTGGCACACGTCATTCTCATCCTTTTTTATTAAAATGCAAATTTATTTTGAAAGTTTTTACTTAAGAGCATTGTCCAGACATTTTGTTTATGTTCAATGTTTCCTAAAAAATCTTTAAGTTATAGCAATGTCGCACTAGCCATTATTTAAGTTTAACCATTAGCTCGTCAAATGTGTGCGCTAGTAGATTTATATGTCATCCACTTCATTTTTTTTTATTTAGGCTAGATTTATAAATAAGAAAAATAGTACAAAAATGTATCCCATATAAGGATTGAAGAAAATTCAAAAGGTGAAATTAAAAATTACAAGAGCCTAATTAAAATCAATTAAAACTATGAGAAAGGATGTATTAATTTTCTCAAAAAATTATAAGCCAATATATGATATAGTGTTAGATGAGTTTAATTTCACTTTGAATTTGAGAAAAGAGACTATGGGGTCTTACAAACTTCAAAATCAATATCAATAACTATATAAAATATAAAATGAATATACTTTTGGGTTGTGAATAATGCATATTCTTTCAAATTAAATTAGTGAGAATACTCTTGAACTTACCAAATCAAATTGGTTAAGTGAAGCTCAATATTTTAAACCTCATAAATTAAAAAAATCATATTTAGGTCAAGTTCATTATATCCATTATTTTAAGTTATCCAATTACACATAGTCATGTGTCCTATTTTTAAAATATTATCATTTAACTATAAATCAATATGAGAAAATGTGGTACATAGCTATGCGTGATTGGAGAATTTAACATAATGGATATAAATAACTCAATATAAAAAACACTTTTTGCCAAAATAAAAAAAAACACATTTACTTACTAAATAATCTATTTAAAGCCACACCCCTGCATCCAAAGTGGGCTAAAAATTATTTGAATTTGATACTACCAAATCCTTGTATAAATAAATATTTTAAAAAAGAGATAAACAAAAATATTTTCAGTTGCAAAGGCAAGGAAAGCTTCAAAAGAAACAAAATAGTTTCATTTAATAATATTTGAGATAGTTTTAGGTATTAAGGGCTTGTTTACAACCTATTCCCAGAACTTAGATTTGGTTTCAAAACCTAGGTTTTGAGTCAAAATCTAGGTTTTATCCAAGTACAAAAATTTTTCTGAAAATCTATTCTGATTACAAAACCTCAATTTAAAATCTAGGTTTTCTCTTTCATACTTTTTACTCCTTTATACTTTTTCCTTTTTTCTCTTTTATACTTTTTCCTTCTTTCTCTTTTCTCTTTCATACTTTTTTCCTTCTTTTTCTTACTTTTTCTTTCTCTTTCCTACTTTTCATCCTTTCTCTTTCTCCTTTCCTAACCACTTTTTGCCTCGGAATCCGTAAAAGCTAATAACTTCCTAAACATAAATTACTTTTCAAAACCTAGGTTTTACCTCGGAATCTGTAGAAGCTATTTTTCCAAAATCTATTCTCCAAAACCTAGGTTTTGTCTCGGAACCTGTAAAAACTATTCTAAAAATAGCTTCCGAACAAGCTCTAAATGTGCGTACATCTTTTAATAAGAATTTAAATATTAATTCATGATTATACGAAAAACTAACACATTCAGTTAGATTAAACCATGTTAGCGAAACAAAATTAGTTGATTGCAACGGGATTGAAATTGAAAAATCATAAGACTACGAAGTGGAAGTACTTCATCCACACATTTTTTTAATTAGGCCACGCAACCTACAGAGTCCCAAGAGGACAATGAAACCACAGCGCTTCAATATCTAAACCTCGTGTCATGTTTCCCTTTGTATTGCACTGTGGCCCACAAGGCTTTCTTACTCGTTCATTTTTCACATTGGAGGGACTGAGATCTTTTAAGAATTAATACCGTTATTGACCCTAGAGTTTTCCTTCATTTTCCTCAGTTCATAAAGTTTGAAACAATTGTTTAGTCCCTCAAGTTTACTCTGTTTATAACCATTAGTCACTCAAGTATTAGTGGTGTTAAGCTTACCTGTGTCACTAACAAGTTTGTGCTGACTACGGAAACTAAGGTGGCAACCCACGCATATCTGGACATGTATGTAGGTTTCATTGATTGTATGCTGAATTTCATCTCCAATAAATACTTAATCCAACCTTGGTATTGAAGAATGTTCAATTAGGTAAGCTGAATTTCATCTCCAATAAATACTTAATCCAACCTTGGTATTGACTGGATACCAGGATACAATGTAAAGGAAAATTCTTGTGCAATCCTACAAAGGCTATTAATCGCTAAAAAGTCTCTCACAAATGAACATCATGCTATGATAATATCTGATAAACAAAATGACACTTAAATCATGACATATTGACAACCCAATGGCCATGGCACAGTAATTTTCCCAAAACTGAATTCAGACGGTCTATGTTCCTCTCATGCTCAAGTGCTGTAAGATCGGGTTAGGAACAAGCTACAATGAATCCATGGTTTCTTTCCTATCTATGTATGTTGAGTATTTCAGATGATCCATGAAGATAAATGATACGTGTATTTATAGGTAGGCAGGTAGGAAGAACAAATAATAGAAATTGTTTTAATAGACGAATTCTTCCTACAAAACTTCAATGTAAGTTTCAAAACCTAGTGCCACATACTCTGAAAGCTTTACTTTGAAACCAAAATTTAATTTCATTTTGCCTTGCCTTTCTTGTTGGAACCTCCCTTTTTAGAAGACTTCTGGATTTTTTTATGAGGTTTCAATTTGCCTCCGGAAGCTGAAGCAGCCTTCGCTTTCTCACTCCTTTGTTTTTTCTCTTTCTTGACAGTGTATGTCTTGACAGCCTAGTTTCCAAAATAGCAAGATTTAGATAAATAAGTAAATTTCACTCACAATTGGAAACAAGGTTATGAAATAAGCAAAGCGTACCTTGTCAATATTGAGAATTTGATGGGAATTCTTGGAGAATATCTTGTTCATTATTTTCTCAGTTTGCTCCTTCTCCCGCGATCCGACCCCTGATCCTTCCACAACTGGCAGGAACTGGACAAATACAAAACAAAAAATAATAATTGATTATTTCAGTAAAATGAAGCTTCTGCACAAAAATATTATCATTCATTGGACAAATTTTGTTACGGTAAGGGAGGATAAATGTGCAACCTTCCGATATTTTCCCTTATGTGGTGCAGCCTTTTCGCCTGGCAACTTCTTGTCGAATTTCCCACCACTAGCTGTTGCTGTTGCTGCCAATCCAGCTACACTACCTAGTTCATCCTTGTTGACTTTCTTGGGTGCAGCTTGAGTTCCAGTAATAGGCAAAGCAGTGGCCGCCAATTGAATATGGCTGCATAGAAAGTTACTCAGTTTCTCAAAAGTTGGACAAGCGCAAGGCTATCAGGATTAAAAAAAAAGATTATATTCAGAAGAAGTTAAGGTGCCACCTATAAAAGATCTGTCAGAGATTATCAGTTTAAAGTTCAGATTATCAGGTTATCAGCTGGCAAGATAATCTTGGCTTTTACTATAGCAAGCTATATATCCAAGATGAGAAGTTTATAATAGCCAAAAAAAAATAATAATAATAATAATAAGAGAAAGAAAATACTAGTGGATACAGGGAGAAAAGAAAATACAGTGAGAATATGAAATCAAGAGATGTGGCAAGTCCACATACTACATATGCGATACCATTTAGCTCATGTATTTAAAAAAATGCAGCTGATGAGACATAAAAATAGAAGCTGTACGTAATTACTATGTTTTTGCCCGTAATGAAGAGTAACAACCAGAATTCAGTGCTAACAACACATCAAGAACAGGTTGAAACTTTAGAGAAAAACCTTGGTAAAGCACCAACTTTGGCAGCTTGTTTCAAGTTCTTCAGCCTATTGCTTTCCTGTTTTTCAACTCTTTTCTTCTTATTTTCTTTTCTTTTGGCAAAAGGATCTTCGTCTGGATCTGCAGAATGTTCAGATATAAATCAGTAATAAAACTTCACCGCAGAAACGAGCAGCAAGAAGTGCACACACGAGCAAGCATGTATAATAAGACACGTGAAAGATAATGGTCAAGAAAACAATGATTATCATAAGTTTAAAAAAAAAGCATTGAATAAGATATTCAAATTACCTTCATTAATGATTTGGAAACATATATCAACTTACCAATATCAAACAGAGCAACAAGTTTGATTTATACCTGAGAATACACGATAGACCACCCAAAAAATGGGTTATAGGAACACAACTGGTTGGTCGGACCAATAAACTGATAGAATGGTCAGCACTCAAGTCTGATCCATCATTACGATTATGACACTATTAAATTGAACAGTCTATAGATATAGTTAAACTTATTGATACCTAACTCTTTAATCTATTTTAATTGATGTAAATCAAGTCCTATTGCATTAAATATAGCCAACGATGTCACTGTTACCCACTATTCATTAGTTTGGGCTTGATAAGAAGCTTTGAAAGGACTGGAGTGGGATTATCAATCATAGTAACGTCATATGGGGTGGAGGAGATAGCTCACTCCATTAAGACAAAGATTAAACAAAAGATGGTAGAATTGTGGTTTAGGATGGGTGAAAGTGAGTTTCAAACCATCCAAATCCATACCATCCCATCAGCTATCAACAGTTAGGATACTCAGCCTATCCTACCAATCAACTCCTTAGTTCCTTATAAGTGAGATTGAAAAATTATCAAGATGTGTTGTTCTGCCAACACCAAACTTTCAGTCATGTGGACTGCAATATTTTTTACATTAGCAATCAGGAGTTCATTATTTATCAAGTGTCATAAAATCTATTGTCAGCACAAGCAAAGCAACATAAGGTTGAGAAATTGCAATAAATTACAATTCAAAATGTTATACATCATACTACAGATTAAATATTAAATAATGATATAATATCAAAACAAAAGGTCAAAAGCTTATACTAATTATTAAAATCATATTCAATATTATCTTGAAATTGATAAATAATAATAAATGAATATGTAATTTTTCACTAAATCCTATGCAGCAAAAGGTCTTGATGACAGATGGTCTGTGAAATAACTGTCTGTAATCAAAATACAGGTCAGGTTTCAGTTGGGGACAAAAGGAAAGAAAACTAGTTTGACAAAGGTCAAGTTTCCTAAAATTTAAACTATTATTCTAAATATAGATTGGTACCAAACAGTGACAATGAAAAGGGTGTTCATTCCTGTTTGACCACGAAGCAAATATACAGTAAACGAGATTTACATGACAGCTCCAACATAAAGAAAAAATAGTTACCATCATTTGGTTTTGCCTCAATAATAGGTATAGACTCTTCATCATTTGCACGATCATATCCAAATCTACGTTTCCAGGTTTCAGATTGTTCATCATATACAATCTTGTCCTTCTTACGCTTCTTTATGCCTGCAAAGTAACATAATAGAGTTTACTGGTTAAGATTAGTAAACAACATGGCCCAATGTGACTGGATCAAAACATAAAGGCTCAATTTAACAATGTATTAAAGCTCTCTATCATGCAAAAAACTTGTAATTTGTTCAAGACTTAGGTTGGATGACTGACCTTTCTTTTGGGCAAATAGTTCCCATTTTGTTGGAGGCTTTGGCCTTGGGAGCTGAAAGCATTATAACACTTCATAAATAATGTTGTTGCTAGGAGTACAAAACCAAAAAGGAAAAAGAAAAAAAAGAAAAACCAAAGTCATGGAATGTAGTGTGCAGATAAACGATAATAAAGAGGTGATTCGTTTCAAATTACAATATCAATTTACCTTAAAATTCTATTTCCTTTACTAAACCTCCTTTCGTTACCTCCATAAAATACAAATTCAAATACGTTTCATTTGTAAGTATATTTCTAACAAAATGAATTCAGTACAACAAAAGATGGAAAACAATAGATTATATGATTCTTTCTTGTCTGGAAATAGTTCAACACTGTTACTCAGAGAACCAATTTAATAAGAAAGGTAGTCTCATTGCTACAAATCATTGCTAAATGGCACATAAGTTAGTTCAAAGAAATTCATTGTCTAAAGAGTGACCAAAAAATGTTGAGAGAAATTTCATCAAATACATCTACTCTGCATGCTAGGAAAAGTTAACCTTCCTTTTGGTGAAAACTGAAAACTAGTCATTCATAGATAAACAATCAAATGAAGGCTTTGGGGCAAGAAAGGCACATGGATATATGATATACATCTGATTCCATAAAACTATATCATCAAGTAAAAGAGCTGTTCGGTCCAATTATGAAGTAAAAGAAATTACATGCTTCTCTCTGGGCAATCTCATCGCTGGAGGCGGTAGTTTCACAAGCGGTCCATCTACATCTTCAGTGGATGGTAAATGGAAGAGACCATCAGCAATAGCTTGAACTAACTCAGTGCCCTTTTGCAGACATTCTTTAACCAGCTCCTCCCTGCGTTAGTTGAAAAATATAAACAACAAAGGAAATAAGCAATAGCTCTCCTCATCATATATGCACAAAGAAACCACGAGAAGGATATACGAAGTTCAACCAATGTAATGATCAAGGAGATAGGAACGAAAAATCTATAAACAATGTAATAATCAGAACTGACTAGTAGACAGTTAAAATCTATAAACTATTGCAAGGTAAACTAACTGTTTCTATACAACCTTCAAACCAAGGCAACCTTTAGACGAGTTATAAATCAATACGCATTCTACAAATTAAAAGTTTAATTACTTTGGTCCCTCCACATGAAATACCAAGTCCCCTACAGTTCACATGAAATCCCAAGTACAAACAAAAAAGAAATGCACGCCTCTCGGTAATAAAAAAAATGGCCAAAAAAAAAAAGACTTGCAAGGATCAAGTAAAGAGAAACCTGGAAGAATGTTGAGAAGGGAAGCTATGATGAGGATTGAAGGCCATGAGGTGACCGATGTCTACTTGAAAATTACTCTGAGCCTCCATCTCCACCGGCAGGACCATGCAAAACGTGGAGAGTAAAAGATTGAACGAAACAAGCGAAGAGCAATAGATTACTACTGTACAGTAGTGTGAGGGCGAGGCTTATTCTCTTCCGTCCCGAGCTAATATCAATCTGTCTGAAACAAACGAAGATTGAGCGGAGGCCAAACTGTGAAAGTTCCCTCCACAGAAGCGAAGAAAGAGGAAAACCCGGAAAGGGACAAAGAGAGAAAGAGGTGGCGGGGCTTCTCATTCTCAAAACGGATTGATACCCACCGGGTCAACCTAGCCCAATCTCTTCACTGGGCTCAGTTTGGACCCAACTCTTGGCCCAATAGAAATTAGTATCACCATTATCCAAAAAAAATCCTTGTCAATTCCAGGTAGTAACCATGGTCCTCATGGCTTGAGTTTTGAGACTGCCCAAGAGGTTCCTCATTCCGTTACTGGTATCTAAAGTTGGAAAAGTGGGTTGGGTTGTGGGTCAGCCCACACGTGTTGGTGGGCTAAGCTGGTCAATCCACCAACCCGTTTTATTTGACGATTCAAGTGAAGAAAGGGATTAGGATATAAGATATTATAAAGGTACTTGTCCTGAGGGGGATTGCTCCCAGGTAAACATATGATTCTAGGAAAGAATCTTCTAATCACATACAAGAAACATAAAGATCATGTGCAACCAAAAGGCTAAATCTTTTTTTTTCCATGTTGTATCCGGTGTTCTGAACCTACCTCACTTTAATTAATCAGAGATCTAGATTAATCTGAATTGAGTCAAGAAAGACCACAAGGGTGGCAAAAGCTCTACCACTAAGTATTCAACACCATTGTATTCCTAGAACTACATCTCAAAACCTCTTATTAAGCTGGTGCAACTCTTTACCAGTTGAATCAAGTGTTTCATGGTAAGGCTAAATTTTGTCATCGAAGATGTAGATGCTTCTGAGACCAATATCAATACTCAGGAATCAACCCGACATGAGGATGAAAGCAACAGGAATGGAGGTGGTTGTATGAACAAAAGAGGTATGAAGAGTTTGGTACAAGAAGATGGGTGATGTCATTTGGGTGATTTTGGTCCTTAGGTTTTGGTGAACCAACCAAAAGGTCTAAATAAGGTTGAAGAATTTTTGTGATGCAAGGATTGGACAATAACTGAGAAACTCTTATTTCTGGTGTTACTGGTTTAACTAACAAGTTGTAGAATCTAAATTCAAGCTCAGAAACATAAATGTGGTGGAACTTTTGAGTACTATTAGCACTTGACCTTTAGGTCTCTTGATTCAAAGTTGGACTTATTAAACCCAATCCAATTTGGGTAAATGCATGTTTTTCGTATTCCCCGTGTGAAGTTAGAGGCATGAGTTTTTTCCCTTTGTAAATTAATATGCTTGTTTGGCAACGCTTAGCTTATACTCAAAAGCACGTTTAATAGTATTTTTTCGTAAAACGAGATAATCTCCTCCACATA
Source organism: Vachellia pachyceras (assembly GCA_025593235.1). Classification (NCBI taxonomy): domain Eukaryota; kingdom Viridiplantae; phylum Streptophyta; class Magnoliopsida; order Fabales; family Fabaceae; genus Vachellia; species Vachellia pachyceras. The sequence continues at coordinate 1,883 of JANTPZ010004590.1, read as the reverse complement.
TTTGTTTCAACTTGCATAAAAGTGCTTATCCACCGCGTTGCCAAACGGACACAATATCTAGGGTGTGTTGTTTTTTATGAATTATTATCTATATATATACACATACATAATTTTCTTTAATTGAATGTGTGTATCTCAATGCGTCATTTTTTTCTTATAATATAATTGACTTTTTATCAAAAACTTGAGTTGAATAAAGAAAATTAAAATAAAGGATCAAGATAAAATAATATTTATTATAAATGACCATTAAAAAGGTAATTACTTAGAAGGATTAAACCTTAAAAATATAAATTTAAAATTACTAAATTACCCATAACTAAACCTTTTACATTGATTGATACAAGTTGCTTATCTTTCCATAAAAATAAAAGATTCTAAGTAAGGATCAAGTTGCTTTTTTTTTTTTTTGCCAAGTTTCTTATTTATATTAAGGATCTTTTACATTGATAAATTCTAAGTATTGATAAATTTAAAATACAAGTTGCTTGATTCATATTATCAATACTAATATCAATTAAATTTCCATAAAAATAGAATATCAATTCATTTTATATATTTTTATAATGTAATAGCTTATCTAGATTGTTTTAAAATTTTATTAACATTACATGCATTTTTTAACTCACATAAATTTCTTCTAAATTAAAACTAAATCAGATAAAAATTCTTTGAATTGTGTAAACTTTGTAAATTTTATTTTTACTTTCTAGACTTATATAACTTTTATTAAATGTATATAATAAATTATAGAAGATATTATGTTTTATTTAAATTATATAATTTTTATTTTTAACTACATTTTTTGCTTAGTTGTAAAAATATATAATTTTGAAAAAAATTGAACATAGTCTAATTTCTTTCGGCAAAAATTGAGAAAAATTATGTTTAATTTAGTATAATTTAAAATTTTGTCTTAATTTTAAAAATATAGTGTGAGGGAGAAAGCAGAAGGGAAATTAGAAATTGTTATTAAGGATAATTTAGTATTTTTAATTTTATTTATTTTAAATAATTACAAGTTTTATGTTATTTTACAATAAATATTATTTCTTTCATGTCTTTCACTTTAATTTTTCAAAATTATGCTTTTTTTAGAAAAATTAGTTTGACTTTTCCAATATTTAAAAAACAAGAATTAATTATCAAAAATATAATTTAAGTTTTTGAAATATGATTTTTTGGGATAAAATCGATGCAATAATCTAAATGTAAAATAATAATAAAATAAATTTTCATTTTATTTGAAAAATGCTTTAATATAACTATATAATCAGTTTTTTTAACATTCCTCACCAATAAGAAAAGTAGAAAATAGTTGTTTCAATCGCGCAGGACGATAGGAATACATTGTTCCTGCAGAAGGCATATCGATCTCAACCTGATAACAGATCAATCGGTAATCTTACCTCATTGGGCAGGAAACCCTAATTGAGCGAAGTTCTGATCACTCTCTTCCTCGGGGAAAACCCCCGTTGACGTTCATCTCTTGAGTCTATCAGTAAGGGCCTTTTCCTTTTTGTGATCGATTTGAAGAATTAAATTGATTGGCTCTTCAATTTGCGCTTTGATTTTGGTTTTTTCCCCTAATTCAATAATTGTTGATTCCTGTTGCTGATGTTGTGATTTCTTTGTTTTTTTTTTATGGCCCTTGGTTTTGCCAGGGTTCTGAAGATCTGTTGGAATATCTGTTGCGCCTGATAATCTGAGATGGATGGCAACAAGGACGATGCGTTAAAGTGCTTGAAAATTGGGAGAGAGGCATTAGAGAGCGGGGATCGGGCTCGCGCTTTGAAATTTGTTACCAAAGCTCGCCGTCTTGACCCGACTTTGCCCGTCGACGATCTATTGGCGGCGATAGAGAAAGATACAGGTGATCAACC